>PVKE010020685.1:9321-27355 GCA_004027555.1 Craseonycteris thonglongyai | reverse complement strand
TTTATTTTGATTTCTGGATTCAGGTTGGATAGCCTCCTTTAGTATTTCTTGGAGTGCCGGTTTTGAGCTGGAGAATTCCCTCAGCTTCTGTATATCTGTAAAGGCCTTAATTCCTCCTTCATATCTAAAGGTTAATTTTGCTGGATAGTTAATTCTTGGCTGGAAATTTCTCTCTTTTAATATTTTGAAGATTGGGCTCTACTCCGTCCTGGCTTGCAGAGTTTCTGCTGATAAGTCTGGTCACAGCCTGATAGGTTTTCCTTTGAAAGTTATGTTTTGTTTTTCCCTGGCAGCCTTGAGGATTTTTTCTTTGTCATTGATTTTTGTCATCTTCAGAACAATGTGCCTTGGAGAAGATCTACTAGGGTCTAGGTAGTTAGGGCTTCTGCTTTCCTCTTGGATTTGGGGCTGTAATTCTTTCCACAGGTTAGGGAAATTTTCTTTCACTATTCATTTTAGTAGACTCTGAGAAGATTTCATCTCGCTTCCTTCTGGTACCCCTATTATTCTAATATTGTTCTTTCTGATGGAGTCAGAAAGTTCTTGTAGGGCTCTTTCATTTCTCTTGATTTTTCTTTCACTTTCTTCTTCCATCTGTGACATTTCTATGTTTGTATCTTCAATTTCACTCATCCTTTTCTCTAGCTGGCCAGCCCTGTTTCCTATGCTGGTCAGTTCTTTTTTCAGCTCTCCCATGATGCCTTTCATTTCAAGGAGTTCCTTTTGGTTCTGCTCTAGCTTCTCAATTTTGTTGGCAAAGTACTCATTTTGCTCAGAAAAGTTCTTGTTTAGGTCATTTAACTGTGTCTGGGTACTTCGCCAGCATTGAGTGAGCTCTCTGAGTGTCTTGATTAATGCAGCCCTGAATTCTGTTTCACTCAGATTTGATTCCAAGTGTGCAAGGTCCTTTACTAAAGACTGCCCCTGATCTTCTGGAGGGGCTTTGGATTCTGAGGTGTGCATTGTGTTTGATTTGGTTCTTTTTGCTTTAGGCATGAGTCTGTTTTCCCTCTGGGGGTTTGCCTATCAGATGGGCTTCTCTTTATTTTTTCTTTTGGGCTCAGTTGTGGGAGAGGGAGATTTTGGGAGAGGGTTGGGGGAAGCAGACAGCTTCTGTGTCCTGGGGCACTTCAGGTTGCTGTCTTAGCTGTTAGATAGCAGGGTAGTAAAGGTGTGGCCAGGGGTGGGGGCATGTGAGTAGGAGCTAGGGTGGTCCTGAGACACAATAGCAGATTCCTCTTTCCGCAGGGGGGCTGGTGGTTCAGTGCGGGCGGGGCTCAGGAGCTTTGGTCTTTCTCTCCTCCACCTGGCTGCCCCTCCTTTAATTGTATCTGTAAGCCACGCCCATAGGGCAGCACTTGGATGGGCTGGGGCTTGGCAGAGGCCCCAGTCGGTTGCGCAGTCCTGCACGCAGGCAATGACACTGCAGCGACCAGGTCGGCAGCCCAGTTGCACGTGCAGGCTACAGTGCCCCAGAGGCCTGGTGGGTGGGATGCCGAAAGCCCAGTTGTGTGCTTGCGAGCCGGCAGCAGTGCTGCAGCGCCCCGGTGGGCAGGGTGCCAAAAGCCAGTCTTGCGCGCAGGTAGCAGCGCTGCGGCGGCCTGGTGAGCAGGCCGCCAAAAGCCCGGTAGCGCGCTGGCAAGCAGGCAGCGGTGCCGCGGTGGCCCAGTGGGCGGGGCACCGAAAGCCCGGGTGTGTGCATACAGCGGTGCCACAGCGGCCTGGTGGGCAGGGCGCCGAAAGCCCTGTGCGCACAGGTTGTAGCTTGGGCAGCAGCCACTCTATACTCCCGGCTCTGCTGAGACCGCCGGATTCACTCCAAGCACGTCCAATGCAGCTATGCCCACTCAAGCCCCAGCCCTCACTCCAAGAGCCCTGTCCTCAGAAGGCGCTCCCTCACAGTCAATCTCCTCCATAAATCAGGGGCGCTGAGCTGCTGTGGGCTGGTTCCCTGCTCTCACCCCACCCGCCGGGAAGTGCAGCCGCCCTGCTCCACAGTCCCTGTTCCACTTTAGGCTCTGTGATCTGATTAGGGCACTGTGTCCTGTCCCTTGAGTTTGGATGTTAAATTGTCCACAGTCTTGTGGGGATTCCACGCTCCCTAGGTCTCGGCTTCCAGCCCGCCCTTGATCCAGCTCCACTTTGACCGTAGTCCCCCAATCCCCCTTTGTTTTTGCCAGCCCCGGGCTGCGCTCCAAGTCTCTGTCCCTGAACCGCTGCTTCCCCTTCCCTCTCCCACTCTCCCCTTTTTTCTCTAACCTTTGGGTGTTGTTCTGCATTGTGTGGTTCTCTTAGTTGAGGTTACTTCTCAGGGTTTCCCCTGTGGATTTCCCTCTGTTCACAAGACCCTTCCCAGGCAATTATTGTAGTTCTCCTCTCATGCTGCCATCTTTGATCTCCAAATATAGGCCTTTAAAAGCTCAATTAGGGGATGCCAAATGGCTCAGTGGGTTGAGTGATTGCCTTATTCCTGGGGTCTGAGGATTGAATACTGGCCCTGGCCCATGCAGACCCATATGCTAAACCAGGGTGTGCTTCCCATGTGGAAGCCCCCAGTTTAGTTCTTGCTCTGTGTGGCCTAACGCCCATCTGTGTGGAATGAAACTGTTGAGAACTGATGACAAACAACTATACAGACTGCTCTGGGCCCTCCCCCGTCTCTCTCTCTCTCTCTCTCTCTCTCTGTCAAAAACAATAAAAAATAAATCTTAAAAATATATAAAAGTCTAATCAGACTTCTTAGGAAAACTTTCAGCGAAGCAAAACTACCATTTCCTATGTGATAAATCAATACTCTTTATTGTATCTGTGTCAAACTTAAAGTGACTAGTTTCATTTTTTTTTTTTAGCAAGAATAGCCTAACTTTGAGATTATTTTTTATCAGAAAGGAGAGACTATAAAGAAAAAGTTGACATAAAAACAAGCAAAGAGACCATCCGATATTCTTTCAGCAAAATGCTAGAGCCTTCAGAAACTATATGATTCTATAGGCATATGCATTTTATTCTGATCAGGCTATTTTACAAATTTATAAGTTATAGAAAATTGAGAACAATACCAATTTTTATCTATACACATGTAAATAAATTGTATCGAATAGTGGAGGTACAAAAGCCAGTTCTGCATCAATTTGCTATTTCATTTCAATATTCTTGATCTAGAAATATGTCTGCTTTCTGAATTCTTCTTTGAACCATTTGTAATATCTGCCTTATCTCTTAGTAAGTGAACCTTTGATATATGTTTATTTTATATCTTAAAGATAGTCATAATCTTATCTTTTTTGAAAATTACCCTTTACTAGGACTTAGCTAAATAGTATTATTAATATTTTTATATATGATCATTTAGGGAAGTAGTCCTATTGTTTTGTGTAGTCCATTTGATGGTCAGATAGATTTCATTATTAAAAACATACTTAATTTATAACCTGAAAACTAACATCTCCATAATTTCACCTATTTGTCCCTTTTTTTTTTTTGGTCCCAGAAGCTAAATAGAGTAACTCTAAATATCTGTCTTTTTCAATATTTAAAACCATGTTCATTTTGGCTCCCAAATTCATTTCTCTGCCCCAGGCTTCCTTTCCTGACCAAGACATTTAATTCATTTCCTTCTTTTTGGTTGCAACTCCTTTTGTCATTCAAAAAGTAATTTTTCTGCTAGCAAGACTGCAGAATTAGAAAAATGTTTTCCCTGCTATCCTCTTTCAACAACACATGTACAAGCACATGCACACTCACACTCTTAAGAGTTTTAGTTTTTAGTCACTACAAGGACAATGATAAAATAGTAAAATTTGTTAAGAATGTAAGGCTTATATCATGCTCATTTCCACTAATTCTAGTCCATTGCATACTTTCTTAGTTTTCCTAGTTCTTGTCCTGCCAGTCAATCAATTAGTCCTGTTCTGTGTTTGGATAAGAGGTCTGGTTGAGCCATTCAGATTTTCAGCTGAGAGATTATGGAGTAGCACTAACCTAGGTCTGCTGAAATTCTTTGTTTTGCTAGGATCTGCCACCAGGTATGGGGCACCCCAAGAAACGATTTTCTTACTTCCTGCCCCCCTACCCCAAATGCGTTCTGTGGGTTTGAAGTCATCCTGAATACTTACCACCTTAGGCTTACCTAGAATTTTATTATTATGCAGCTAGCAGAATTTAGAAGGCAGGAGAAAAAGTATTATTTTTTTTAACCTCCACATGTCAAATTTTCATATTTACAGTAGCAAAATCTGTTCCCCTTCACTACCTTCTGCTCAGAGTGTAGGCATCAGCTTTGTTCTCTCTGCCAGAGTTGAAATCAGCCTTAGAACCAAAAAGAGGAATTTGGTGGGTAGTCCAGTTTGGAGAGCTTCCTGGTTAGTGAACACATCTGCATCTGGGTGTGTGACATACCTAAAAAATGCTTGAAAATTATGTGCTCCTTCCTAGCTACCTTGCCCTATGAATGTATTCCACCTGGCTATTCCTGAGTTGTATCCTTTACAAAAAACTGGTACATGTGTTTTCCAGAGTTCCATGAGCTGTTCTATTAATAGCAAATTATTGAACCCAAAGAGGGAGTCATGGGAATTTCTGATTCGTAGCCAAGTAGGACAGAAGTTGCAGGTAATCTGGGGACCCACTATTTGGGATTGTCATCTGAAGTGTGGGCAATCTTGTGGGATTGAGCCCTGAATATGTGGGGTCTGATGTTATCTCCAGGCAAATAGCATCAGAAATGAATTGAACTTTTAGAACACGTAGTTGGTGTCCTCAAAGAACTGGAAAATAGCTTGGTGTGAAAACCCACACATTTGGTGTCATAAGTTGTCATGAGGGGGATGTGACTATCATGGTAGAAGTGTCACCCATATTGGTGTCTTTCCACAATGCCAGGTTTTATTAGAATAAAACTGTGGATCTAGTCCCACTGGCTTGGTTTGTTACAGGCATTAACCAAGGCTCCAGTCACAGGATAGTCTTAGTAGTTGAGGTAGAGTGGTTCCACACAAGAGGGTCACACAGGTTTGCAAGCTTAGGCAAAGTGAACAGTCTTATGAAAGAAGAGTGGAAGAGAGAGTCTGGTGCTCAGCACGAGTGCTTACCATACTAGGGTGTGTAGCATCGCGTGAGGCCGAGCTGCTGAGACGTCAGGAGGCAAGGCTTCAAGCGTTCTATCTGGGACGGGTGCAAGTGCTGTCAGCTCATCAGCTGAGGCCTGAGGGATGAGCTGCCAGAGAGCTCATTCTATAGTCAAGACTGGGGCAGTGCTTCCACCTCAAGTCCAGTAGAGCCATCCAGATGGTCACACTCCAGCCTGTGTCTGGAGTTATCTGGATCAGGCGTTCACTGAGTACACTTTTCACCTGATGTTCTGGCATTACTGTCACTCTGTGACTGTTACCACTGTCAGAAATAAGAGTCTATTTTGTATTCATAATTAATGCTCTATACATAAACATTGTGAGTAGAGAGAGAAACGGAGTTTTCTCTTTTACCACACCTTCCTTCCCTGAACTCTGCAGAATAGGGGCAATCCTCCAAAACTGTCTTCTTAGACTCAGACAGAACAGCAGTACTTCCTTATTATACATTTCTGTGTATTCTGGTATTTATACAATGTGCATAGATTCTGTGTATACTTAGGGTTTTTAAAAAAGCTATTTTTTATTAAAAATAAACAAAAAAGTTATCAGACAATGATCTTAGTTTTGTAATTTAAAAAGTTTGTGAGGTGTGTGTGTGTGTGTGTGTGTGTGTGTGTGTGTGTAAGAAGACACTGGTTTGGTGGTCATTGCCAGTGATAAGAATACAGTTGATTTTAATTTTACTTGCTTGTTCATCATTCTCCAATTTTTTACAAAAATAATCTAAAAGATATATCATGTATAATATCTTCATATTCTTTATTACTTCATAGCACCTCACTGATTCACTAAATTGTAAGAAAATCAGGAGCGAGAAGCAATCAGTTCAGATTGACTTGTGTGGAGTCCAGAAGCTCATCAAATAATCCTAAAATCATGATCAGAACTTCAAAAATGAAGACCTAAAGAGCTAAGGATCTGGACCCTAAGCTAGGCCATGCAACTGCATTCCCAGTTCATTGAATAGCACCTGACACACAGATGGTACTCAGTAAATTAGCCGCTACTACTGAGCAGCTATTCTCTATTACACTGTGTGGATTTTGCTTTTTGGTCCAATTTTATGGGCTAGAGAAAAAACTCTTCTTTCCCCTTCCATGCAGGAGTTTGCACACGGGAGGAAGATCTGAAAAGCCCCATCCGGAAAAGAGTGATAGAAACAGTATACATTTTATGGTCAGATACACCTGGCCCCAAATCTCAGCCTCCCTCTTCAATTGATGTCTGCTCTCCATAGAACATCTACATACCCATATAAAAGCACTAGGAGTACAGAGGAGCTTACCACCCAGCTGTGTGGCTCTCAGGGGTTCAGTTTTCCCCTCCAACAAATGTAGCTGGTAACCACCTGCAGGGTTGCATTAAGTAAGACTGTGCAGAAAGCACCTAGATACTTGGCTGACATTAGTTATTATTATTATTGCTGTTGAACTAGAATTAAAGCTAAATGCTTATCTTGTAATATTATCTGAAATCTATATAAATCAAAAAACCTTGTCTAAGTCCCTATTATGTACCAGGCACTGAAGTAGGGAGGGACTTTTCGAATTAGGGAGGTAGATGCAAATCTGTTACCATGCTCTTAGATATCATTATCCGTATCTTTACAAAGGCAATCATGTTCTTGGCAACACCAGCCTGGGAATAAAAAGAGTCAAAGTTATAGTCCCAGTGCTGTGTATTTCTTAGGTTGTGTCCCACCCCAACCTCCTTCCAATTATAGGGACCCCAGGTTTTCTTCAATTCCTCTTAATGACATGGAGTTCTAGTCTTCTGCTGGCAAAAGCAGAGCTCCTATTACCAGGTGAAGTCTCAATTCCTTCTTCCTTGGTCAACTTGCTTTCTAAACCTTTTTTTACCACACCATCTGCCCTTCTGTGAGGGCTGGGTCCAGGGAAGAGCTATAAGAAAACTGTTTCCATGTGAATGCCTCATTGCAGTGAAAAAAAAGAGAGATTCTCTCTTCCTCCATCCAAGAAGACAAACCTAAGTAGAACACTGTTCCCTTCCAATAACTCCTAGAGATGCTAATAAAGCTATTTTTGTTTTTACTTTCTTCCCTCCCTAGGACTCTCTCAGCAGTCCCTGGTGAAGAAAACAGTGAGTGACATCATCCCTGCTGTCCTTTAGCCTGATAATGGGAAATCTCACCTCCCTCTGCCTGACTTCATTTCCCCCTGGTTGTTCCTACTGATTTTTCCAGCAGGGAATTTCCCACCAAACCTCAATCACGGTACACCACTATGTGTCTGACTCCTGAATCATCTTACATTCGAGTTCTTAGAATCTCGAGATGAGACCCCTGTTGTTAGGTACCTAAAATATAGGCAGAGCATAATTCATGCTATATTTTAAATTATATCTCTGTAATTAAATCCTAAATCATTTGTACCCCCACATAATATGTTTTCAAGATTCTTTACTTCTCAGTCATTCTTTCAGGATACTTTATAAAGTGTGTTAATTGTTAAAGAAAAGATTACTCTGACACCTGTTAAAATTGCAAGGAAGACTTTCTTCAAGGCTACTGTAATAGAGGTGTTATAACAGGAGACAGAGATTCAGCTCAACTCCAGATACAACAAAGACAGCTGGGGATTTATAGCCAATCGGGGTCAGTGGATAGAAAATTACTAAAAGGAGACATCAAAGGCAGGAGGATTTTTACTAAACTGACTTAGCAGGATTCTTGCTACTAGGCAAGAACTGGGTTAGGCCGGCTGAAGACAGGACTGGGGCCAAGAGCAAAGCCTAGTCAAAAAGCAGGCTCAGAGGAGCCAGACTAAAGATTGGTTAAGAAGAGAGTCTTTGTCAGAATGTTGCCTGTTTTAAGTTTTGGCTCTTAAAACTGAACGATGTATAATAAGACATGTGATCTAATCAATGCAGGGTCTAGAAGGTTATGTTCTTTCTTGATGTGACTGCTAAATTTTTCCAGTATCTAGTTAATGTTGAAGTAAAATTGCTGAATAGCCATGGAACTCCATTATATAGTTGGCTCATAATTAAGATTGCAGGCAGCTAAAATATCAGATGGGGCTACTCATAAGAACTCTGTCTTTCCAATGTGTTTATTATCTTACTACCCAAGTTACCTTTCTCAAATATAGACCTAAGCAATTTCCAATAACCTATGGAAAAAAAATCTATCCACCTTAGCATAGTATATAAGCCCATCCTGACAAGGTTAATTATTATAGATTGAGTGAATTCTCCCTAAATTTGAGAATCTCAGGGTCTAATGCAAACCATCTGCTTTGAACTAGAGTCTTGGGGAGGTGAATTAGTCAGGATTCTTCAGATAAATGCAGCCAATAGTATACGAGTATACATAGATATAAAAGGAGATTAACTGTTAAAAATGGCTCATGAGGTGAGGGAGGGCAAGAATTCCCATGATCTGCTGTCTGCAAGCTGGGAACCAGGAAAGCTGGTGGTGTAATTCAGTCAGAGTCTAGAGGCCTGAGACACAGGGAGTTGATGGTATACAGTAAGTTCCTATCTGATTCCAAAAGCACAAAAACTAGGAGCCAGCAATGTCCAAGGGCAGACAATGGATGTCTCAGCTCAAGTAGAGAAAACTAATTCATCCTTTCTCTTTTTTGTTCTATTTGCAGCCCTCAATGGATTGGATGATGGCCATTCACATCAGGGAGGGCCATCTGCTTTACAAGGTCACCTCTTCTGAAGCTAATATCTTCTGGAAACATCCTCACAGACACACCCAGAAATAATGTTTTATCAGCTATCTGGGCATCTCTTGGCCCAATCAAATTGACATACAAAATTAACTATCACAAGAGGGACAGGACCTGAGGTTTGATGGGAGTAGGCTCCTACCAAAGATCCCAGAAAAATCAGAGCACAAGACGTAGTCATGTCATGGAAGACTGCTGAGATAAAAAACCAGCAAGTGAGCCTAAGGTGATCATGTGTGCTAGACAGAAAGGAGAGCTGAAACATGAATTCCCAATAAAAGATGTTTCAAGGAACCAGAGGGGGAAAGGGCAAAGTGTATCCATCAAGGTAGGCAGGAAAGTAGTTGAAGAATTCTGAATGAATTCTGGAGATGGAGTTTAGCTCCTACAATAGTTTCCCCTCATTATTTAAGTATGAGTCTGTGTGTATAAGACAGGTTTAATCACAAGTGCTAGAATCAGTCTGACAGAATATGAAATTTTGAACTTTTGAGATGGTAAGGCTGGGGATTAGACTCAGAACAGGAAGAGCAAGCAGGCTTTATTTCATGTGTCAACTCTGACAGATCGTTGCCTGCCTGAGCACTGAGTTGAGAATATGAAGCTATATTTAAACCCAATAAGTACAAAGGCTGTTCGGAAAAAATCCAGCCGTTGTTAGTATAACAAGAACAGTAACATGGCTGGATACTTTCTGGACAGCACTCATATGTACAAATGAATTAGTAACACCTGCCAATGTTTGGGAGCAGAAGCGTGGGATGGCCTGAAAGCCATATTTTGCTATCCCTATCATTATGCTGCCACTGAGGGGCCCACCCCAGAGATCAGCTGGTGTGTCTATGCCCTACTGTTTTCACGCTCTTGAGTTCTAATCCCTTGCATATTTTTTCCAATATAAGTTTTATTTTATATCTTTCCATTTTTCTCAAGCTCTTGCCAACAAAAAAAAAAGTTATATACTAAACTTGACAAACTCAGGGGAGGCCAACATGGCAAACCCTACAAACTCAGAGACTGAAATTAACCACCTAGGATGGACTGAAAATAAAAATTTCTAAAAGCAGGTCATGGCAAGTAGTCACATCCTAGGCCTGTAGCTTCCTTGACAAAGGTCAATCCTTGCCACAAGTGAGCCTGTCTATTGTCTTTTTGCATCTAAGATCACATACCTTTAAAATGTCAGAGTCATCTCTTTTAGACCCCTCAGGGCACAGCCTTGCACAAGAGCACAAGACCATAGAACCTTTCATTGCTGTCTTGTTCCCCAAATACAATCTCTTTGTGCTGTAAATGTTAATTATTAACTATTCTGTACCCACCAAGGTAAAAGAAATACGTGTTACTCTGTTTTATTTTTATTTTTTTTAAGATTTTTTTTTATTGTTTTTTGACAGAGAGAGAGAGACAGACAGAAAGAGACAGAGAGAAGGGGGAGAGCCCAGAGCAGCCTCCATAGCAGACAGCATTAGTTTTCCATATAGTTTCACTCCACAGGTGGGTGCGGGGCTGCTCAGGGCAGGAACTGGGCAAGAACTGAACTGGGGGCACACCCCAGTTCAGCATATGGGTCCACATAGGCCAAGGCTGGGATTCGATCCTTGGGCCCTGGGGCAGCGAAATGAGTGTTTAACCCGCTGAGTCATCCCTTCCCCTCTGTTTTACTTTTTATCCAATCTCAGAGATTTTCCCACATTTCTGTCCCCCACTCCCTTAATCTACCACCAGTGGATTTCATGTAACCCTCATTACATCTCCTTTGATTCTACTGTATCAAATAAGCTGCAAAACTTCCATTCTCCAGAGTATTTTCTTAATCCACTGAGATTTTGCTTCTTGGCAATTGTCATCAGTTTGGCTCATATAAACTTATTAAGATTCTCTACATGTTTGGACATTTTTTATGTGGACATTCTTATACATATTTATTTCTTTGATAACTTAGTATAAAGGTTTCCAAACTTTCTTCATTTGTGGCACTTTTAGTGTCCTGGTAATTTTTCCAGTGACTCTAGGCCACAAGAAATACTTAATGGTTCCATTCATTAATTAGGTCTAAACAATTTAATTAATACTTATATTCAAATAACTTAGTAGCTATTTAAAATAATTGGACATTGAAATTTAAAGAAAAAGTAATTGCCAAAATTACTTATTAATGGATATGGCCTGTTGGGCACTGCATAGTTTCTCATACCTTATGATCAGACTTGTTAAGAATGATGAAAGAAGATAATTTAGGTGATATAAACAACTGTATTTAACATGTTATGAAGCAGGCAGTCTCCATTTCCAAGAGTCCAGAGAAATGCAAAATGGAGTGGAAGGCAGGAAGCTTTTCTGGATAAAGAATAACAAACAAAGGGGAAAAAAAGAAAATTAATAACAAGGAAATAACTACCGGTATAAAGCCCAGAGTTGGCTTGGTGTTTTGGGGATTGGCTGACTGGATATTTTGTTTTGGGTTCAAGCGGAGTACTTACAGGGACACAGAAGTTATCTAAGTTTTAGTTCGCTAACATGGCACCCCAGGCAGGAGTAGCTCCATTTTGATCCTAGAAATTTATTTGAACAGAGTGGATAGCACTGCCTTTACTCCTTGTCCCACATTGCTTTGCACATCAGCACAGTGAACTCAGCTTTACAAGTATGTGGCGTCATGGAAAAAAATGCTACAGTCTTAACGGTGATGCTGTGGACTACCTTGAGCTTACCGTTGATGTGGCATCTGACAGATGCCAAATATTGCTGTGCTGCTTTTAACATTTTAAAGTGTCCTGTGGCATCTCTGTGAGTTTGCTACTGAACTGTAGGGCACCTTGGAGTCACAGCCTGAAAACCGTGGCTTTGGTAGGCACTTCATCCCCTTCACACTAGTATTTCTATTTTCTCTTTTAAAAATATTTTCCAGTTTTCTTTTAAAGATTTATTTTTATTGTTTTTACAGAGAGAAAGAGAGAGGGAGAGAGAGAGAGAGAGAGAGAGAGAGAGAGATACAGAGACAGAGAGAAGGGGAAGGGCCCAGAGCAGTCTTCATAGTTGTACATCGTTGGTTTTTCCATAGTTTCATTCCACAGGTGGGCGCGGGGCTGCACAGGGCAGGGACTGGGCCAGGGTCTCACCCCGGTGAGAATTGAACTGGAAGCACTCCCCAGTTCAGCATATGGATCCACATGGGCCAGGGCCGGGACTCAATCCTTGGTCCCCGGGGCTGCAAAGTGAGTGCTTAACCCACTGAGCCATCCTGGCTTCCTCCCAGTTTTCTTATTGAAGACTTATTGGCCAAAGTCAACTGATGGAGTACAATTAGTGGAAAGAGCACACACACAAAAAGGTATTTTGGCCATTAGAAGAAACTATCAATGACAATGATGAGGAAATGAACTCAGAAAGCCTTAGAAAATGAGACAAGGAGCCATTATCATATTAAATTGTCCAACACATGCCAAAGTGTATCATAAAGACTTTTTTCACTTTTGAATTATGGCCAACTTCTGTTGTTTGGTTTTGATTGACAACTGGGATAGACTAGAACAGCAGGGAGTTAGTGGAACTACACTCCCAGGGCAAAATGGGTGTGGGGTGTTGGCAGGGTTCACATTTAAAAACCAAGGGAAAAAGGAGAGAGAGAAGGACAAAGAGAAAGAAAGAAGAGATTGGTGTTTCCCTCACATACCTACCTTTTATTTTTTTAATTACACATGTGGCAGATGTCTGTATTCCCTTGCCTTGAAATAGTCACATTTGCATCAAGTACTTTAATGCAGGATGTTAATAAAACAATGGCTGCTCAGAACTTGGGCTAAAAAGAATGAAAGAATCACTCACTGGGCTCTGCCTCATTCTGCCCAGCCTCAGTGTGGCAGCCTTGCCCAGGCCTGCTCAATTCTTTCTTGTGTTGCACTTTAAGCATCTTTGTATCTCAGTCTCGGGACCTGAACGAGGTGAAGCAAAGCTTCACAGCGGAATGAGGTTGCTCAGACTGTGCAGAGCTGTTACATATGCAGTCATTCCGGAAGGAGGGACTGTTGTTCTTAACCCAGAAGGATACTTAATGATCCAAATGAATGGGGCCCTCGTGGGTGGTTCCTTAAAAACTCAGTGGGTCATACAATTAAAAAAAAAACAAAAAACAGATACTGAAATTTATGAGAAATAGAGCACTGTTTCAGAATCAAGGGGACATTTTTGCTTTTGCTCCCAGATTCCTGAACTTAGGTTTCATTATATAGAAATCTGAGCTGGTGGTAAAAGGAACAAAAATGAATGTGTTATGAGCTTGGTTCATAACAACTTTTTCTTGAAGCCCAGCCTTCAAACAAGGACCAGTGGTAGGATTTTGTTCTCATCTCACAAAGCAGCTGTGCTGACACTTCAGGCAGCTGGCTCTAATGTCAGCAATGGACTTGGTGATAATTTCACAGGCTAAGTTAAACACTCCAGACTTGTTCATAGTACTGGCAGTGAGGGAAGCTCTCCGGAAGACAAACAGCAAGTGAGAAGAACGAGCCCCTCAACCTACAGACAAGGAAGTTTACCTTTTTGTAAACTAAAAGGGAAAAAATTAAAGGCATTGTATTTTAAATTACTATTACGATTTGCTGTTTCATGCTACAACTGAATCATTTATCTGTTGGGCTGCATGGGTCACTGTAATGGTCTTGTTTAATGATGTTTGGAAAGTTAAAAGTGTGTAATGTAAAATATTCAACTCATTTGCAGCATCCTTAAGAAATACATGAGAGCAGTGGCATTTAAGAGTTGAACATGGTGCTGTTGCACACGCACAATAAGCATCCTCCTTTGAGCATTTCTGCAGAGCCCAGACAGGCCTCCAGATTTCAAGAACAAGTGACTACATAAGTGGGATTCCTGGAAGTATGGAAATCAAAACATCTGCCCCAAACTGTCTCCTTTACTTTAGGAGCTGTCATTTTCTAAAGCCAAACTGGAGAGTAAACACTTTTTAAAAGACATAGATGAGGAATCATTCACCCTTAATCATTTCATTAAACAAGCTTAGCACTGAGACTCTCGGAGGGAGAAAGCAGGGGAGGTGGGCCTGAAGTTTCAATGGGATCTAGTTTAGACTTGTGTGGTGGAGCAAAATTAATTTAGGAGCAGGGAAAATACAAGTTCCATGGCTTTGAATTCCATCAAACATGAGACACAAGAAAGGAATGCATAGTACTGCATTTATTATTTAAACTGTGCAGAACTTGATGGAGGAAGCCAGGCACCACAGCTGTTTCCATGGGGCCAAATGGGCAGTGACTCTGAGTGGTTCCCAGATACAGACTGAGGAAGAAAGAAATGAATGGAAGCCTCAGATGTAGGATCTCATGTGCAGATTCTGCTAACAACAGCAATAGCAGCAACACAAATTCTTTTCTCTCTCGTGGGCTTTAAACTTGCTCTTTCTTCTAACCAAATATTCCCTCTATTTTTTTTTTTTTATATTTATTTTATTGTTTGAGAAAATGTGTGAGAAAGAGAAAGAGAAGGAAGGAGGGCCTAGAGCAGTCTCTGAACCGGGGGCCTCCTGCAAGCTATCTTGGCAGTTACCAGCTGTGCCACAGTTCAGCATATGGGTCTGCACGGGCCGGGGCCAGGATTTGATCCCCGGACCTCTTGGTTGCAAGACAAACACTCAGTCTGCTGAGCCATCTTGGTGTCCCTATGTCCTCTATTTTTATATGGCTGGCTACATCTAGTCGTTCACCTCTCCATAGCTTTCCCCAAGCATTGGTTGTTCTCTACCATATCACAGTTTCAGTACCTTTGTGCCTCTTACCACCACCTGAACTTATTTATTATATGAGTATTTGTTAATGGTCTGTCCTCTCAGTAATAGTAAATGTTTCACTGGCTATGGGGGAAGAGAAGGATAGTAAATATACAAGGGCTGTCCAGAAAATATCCAGCCATAAATGGGAATGCCTCTATTTTTCATAATATATGGCTGGATACTTTCTGGACAGCCCTTGTATGTAGCACACAACTTCCAAATAGTAACAACATATACAATAATTTTTGTTATAAATTCCAGATAGTTAACTGATTCTCACAGAATGCCGTTAAGGATTTTTTGACAAACTCTTAGATTTATAGCCAAACTATGGTTGCAGTTCAACTGGTGGATTTGACAAATGGAGTTGCATCCCAATCTGCTAACTCTTTTCCCAGTAAAAGTATTGTTGAAAAATCAGATAGGTCATCTGCTTTTAAACTATTTTTCATCCTTGTACAAATTATATTCACTAAATTGTCACCTCTTTCAATTTCAGCATGGTTGCAACAGAGCTAGTCATTATTTTAGATTTTTGTGTAGTTGCAAGAGACATTGTTTATTAATAGCTTTCAAAATTCCTGAAAATGTAACAGACTCTCCTGAGTTTCCCACATATACAAAATATACTAACACCTTGGTTTTGATTCTCTTAAATCCTTCTATACTCAATACTTAGTCTTCCTGGAATGGAAAGACTGGGAAGAATGCTACCATCCCAAATATGGTTGCCAGCTACTCAGGATGGCAGTTACCACCTTATAGAGGATTCTAATGATCAGAGTTGTTGATCAGAGGTAGGGTGACCATATGTACAATTTTAAACAGGACAGAAAACAATGATACTGTCCCATTTCAAATGGTACATATGGTCAGCCTGATACCTTGAATTTAGTCCAGTGAGACTAAATACATAGATGTATTAGTTTCTTAGGGCTGTCATAGCAAAGTACCACAAACTGGGTGGCTTAAACAACAAAAATTTATTTTTTCGCAGTTTTTGGAGCCTAGGAGTGCAACATAAAAGTGTTGGCAGGGTTGGTTCCTTCTGAGGACTGTGAGGGAGAATTTGTTTCATGCCGCTCTTCTAGCTTCTGGTGCTTTGCTAGCAATCTTTGACATTCTTGACTTGTGGACCTAGCACCTTGATCTCTGCCTTCATGTTCAGATAGGGGTTTCCCCATGTGCCCATCTATGCTTAAACTTCTTCTTTTTATAAAGACACCACACATAGTGGAATAGGACCCACCCTACTCCAGTATGACCTCAACTAATTATATCTATAATGACCCTGTTTTCAAGATTACATTCTGAGGTGTTGGGGTGTCAAAAAAGAAACATCCAAACCTGAAAAGATAGCCTTAATAAGAATGTATTTGAACCAAGATTTTGAGGATATGCCAGGAAGCAAGATTTCAGTGGATTGAGAAAATGCTCCAAGGAAAGGCAGTTCTATGGTTCTTTTTATATATTTAGAATTAAAGGAGAAAATAAGGAAGGTGACATGAACTCTATTGGTGATAGGTTAAGAAGACAGGAGAAAACAAAGCAGAAAAATCTCTAGGACTGATAAAATGGGTAATAAAGAAATATATACTTACTTCTTTTGCAATGCTGAGCACAGAATAGTTAACATTTAACAGTTACAGAGAAGAGAGATGGTATGAGGACAACAAGATAACAATGAGGAGATTCACGTCATCATGTTCATTTGCCAGTCAGTCTGTTTTTGAAAGGTTTGGAAGATCCTGACCTTTCAAAGGCATGTTCACCTAGATGTACAAGAAAGATAGACAGGGCTCACTTAAGGTAAAGAGTAACCTTTTACTAAAGAAGCTATAAGCCTGAGATATGACCATCCACCACGACCTGCCTAGTTAGGAGTTAATGTTCAGACCATCCTATGTGATTACTTTCAGTCACTGGGCTTCTTGGGCCTGCTTAGCCCCATTTTTATTTATGGAGGTTAGGACTTCATTATATGAATTTGAAGGGTGGAGACATACAGTTCAATGCATAACAGTAGATGCTTTTTTATTCTCTAACTTTAAAGACCTTTAAACGAGACAGATTTCTAAGATAAATAAATGTATTTTCTTTTTCTTTTTCTTTTTTTTAAAGATTTATTTTATTGATTTTGACAGAGAAACAGAGACAGAGAGAGACAGAGAGACTGGGGAGGGCCCAGAGCAGTCTCCATAGTTGACATTAGTTTTCCATATAGTTTCACTCTACACAGCATTCTTACATTAGTGACTTTAGGACTTGTTTCTCAGGCCATGGCCCTTCCATCCCATAGCAAATTCATGTTAGTGACTTTGAGGCATGTTTCTTAGGCCAATGCTTTTAAACTCTATTAACTAAATCTATCTTCTCATCTAGGAGCCATTGGGATGCAAATGAGACCCCAGCATGACTACCAGCCCATCCTGACTGAAGAAGTTAACAGTCTTGCAAGTGCATCTCAGATCTAAGACCCCTTCCTCCTAGTGCAGATAGGGTGAGAGTTCCATGAATCCCCAAGAGGTAGGGACAATGGGCACATTCAGCAGGAAGCACATACAGAAAAAGAGACCGCCTGCCCTCACTTCCTGTAAAGATTTATGGGAATCACACCTCTCAGGAGGAAAATGAGGTAGGCAGACAGAATAGGGGAATGTCAGGACCCCTTCCTTAGGACCCACCTTGCTGGAGTAGTCACCATGCTTTTTAGTAATAGAAAGAGTCTCTGACATAAGGAAGAACCCAGTCCTCTTTTAAGGACTTTCGCCTCTTTAAGTCAGCTCCAATGATAATCTCCCTTTTGAGTAACTCAAAATCAATGGATCTGGGATCTTGATTACATCCGCAAAATCCCCTCAGCTTTGCCTTGTTCTATTGGCTGGAAGCAGGTCAGAAGTCTTACCCAAACATAAGGTGAGGGAATATTATAAGGTGTGAACATTAGGGAGTGGGAATCAGGGGTTCCATATGAGAAGTCTGCCTACCCAGCATGTATTATTTTCTCCCTGTATCTTCAGGGAAAAACCATTGAAAAATAACTATGATGTTAACTTCATGTAATTCCAGGGTTAGAAAGGACTTCCAGAATTATTCCCTGACTCTAAAGGAAAAATCCTTTATTATATCTGAAAAATGAATGCTTGTCCTTTTATAGATCTCCAAGCACAGTGGCTCTTTTTGTAATCAATCCTGGTGGATAATAAAAGTTAGCATTGATGGGGAAAGCCGGGACGGCTCAGCGGGTTGAGCGCTCGCTTTGAGGCCACGAGGACCGAGGATCGAATCCCGGCTCCGGCCCAGGCAGGACCCACGTGCTGAACTGGGGAGTTCCCACAGTTCGGTTCTCTAGCTGTCTCTGTCTCTGTCTCTCTCTCTATCTGTCAAAAGTAAAATAGAAATAAATATGCACTGAA
>PVKE010020684.1:0-27262 GCA_004027555.1 Craseonycteris thonglongyai | reverse complement strand
ACCTTTTTACCCCAGCCTCCAAACCTCATCTCATCTAGCAACCAGCAGTTTGTTCTCTGTATTGATGTGTTTCTTCTTTGTTCGTTTGTTTTGTTCACTTACATAAGAAATGTACCAATAAAGTTTGAATAAGGACTGTCCTCAGATAATTTTCTTTTCCTCAAAGGAAAAAGTTACTGTTGGTTTGTGGATGATAGATTTAATGGTAAAGCCCAATGAGTTAAGCATTAAAAATTAGAGAAATAAACCATAAAAGGAAAATAAAGCAACAACAACAACAACAACAAAAACCTAGGAGAAAATGCTCCTTCCACACTGCTGCTACTTCCTTGCGTGTGGTGGTAGTCAACTAGCCTAGCATTCCCAGCATCCCCCCGTTTGTCTACTTATTCCATTCACAGAAGTGAGTGTACTTTGGGCTTGCTTAGTGGAGCTGCTTTCTTCTCTCTTCTTTCCTGTGGGTGTGTGCTGCCTGTGAAAAATTGGGGTTCTCTTTTGCTCTCCCAAGACGAAAATTTCCCTAAGCAGATTCTCCCCATGACAGGATTGAAAATTTGCCTGATTTGGGATTCAGGTTGCTGATCCATTTGGCTTTTCTATCCTTCAAATTAGACTTTATCAGTAATAAAGGTAATACTTGTTTTGTCTTCATTTGCCACTTTGTTTCTTCTTTTTCTCAATTAGTTCAACACTTAGGGAGGGGAAAAGGCTGATATTTTGAGATTCTCTCCAGAAGCAAATATTTGATATGGACTCAAGAGTTTTGAAAATTAAAACCAGGAACAAATTTTTATAGACCTGGCAGAATAAGTAAGAAAATAACTTAACCACGCTCCTCTGCTCTCTATAAAGTACCTAGGCTCCAAACAGTTCTAAGTTGGAGATCTGAAAATCACACTAAATTGGGCATAAGGAGGAGAAATTAATGAAGACACTATGTTAGGCAAAGTGCCTCAAGGTCCATGAGAGAGGGTCAGAGTTACCATCCCCAGCCTGAAGGAGGAGAGGGAGGGACTGGGTACTAGACTCTGCCATAGACAGCCTTGTGGAGAGAACTGCAAGATAGGAACTGCGACGTTTGGTCAAGAGAAGCCACCAACCTATGGCCATCCTGCAGGAACGAGATGGGAAAGTGACTACCCCACGTCCTTCTTCCCCTTTCCTGCATTCTCCTGCCAGTATTCTTTGTTATCCAAGTGCAAGCAGTAGCCAGAAGGCCCAAGAACCCATCGATATGGACCATGCATGTCAATAGCTGGGTGAACATACCACAGTGGAGAACAGTGGTGTGAAACTGGAGGGAAATAAGAAGTCGACATAGATTTCCCAAAAGGGAGAAGTCTAAAATTGGATAAGATTTTTGATATTACAATGAATTGGACATTTTGATTTTTGAAATGGTGCTGTCTTCTAACACGTTTTTTTTTGAGAGAAGGTAAAAAAGAGGGGAGAGGGAAGGAGAAAGAGAGAATGGGGGTGATCTCAAAGCAGTCTCCATAAGTGTACATCGTTAGTTGTGACATAGTTTCATTTCACACAGGTGGATGAGGAGCTCTGCAGGGTGGGCACTGAAATGGGGGCCTCCCACATGGGAGGAGAGAAATTTACTGCCAAGCCATCCTGGTGATTACTAGTTGTGCCACAGTTCAGCATATAGGATGTGAATGGGACAGGGTCAGAAATCGAATCCCAGACCTCAGGATTGTGAGGCAGGTGCTCAACCTCTGAACTATCCTGGCATCCTTGATAACTGCTTATATTAATGCTCCATTTCTTTTAACATTCACCCTTTTAACAACCAGTAGAAACTGGAAAGTAAATGCGGGTTTTTTTTTTGTTTTTTTTTTTAAGATTTATTTTTATTGTTTTTGACAGAGAGAGAGAGATACAGAGACAGAGACAAAGAGAAGGGGGAGGGCCCAGAACAGTCTCCATAGTTGCACATCATTGGTTTTTCCACATAGTTTCATTCCACAGGTGGGAGTGGGGCTGCACAGGGCAGGAACTGGGCCGGGGTCTTGCCCCGGTAAGAACTGAACTGGGGGCACTCCCCAGTTCAGCATATGTGTCCACATGGCCTGGGGCCGGGATTCGATCCTTGGTCCCCGGGGCTGCAAAGTGAGCGCTTAACCCACTGAGCCATCACAGCTTCCCCAGTAAATGCATTTTGAATATGAAGTTTTCATAGCTTTTGTAGTTGTCTCCTAATATAGATTTTTCTTTTCTTATTTCTCTCTCCTCTCCTCTCTTCTCCTCTCCTCTCTTCCCTTCACTCCCCTCCCCTCTACTCCACTTCATTTTCTCTTTTCTTCTTTCTTTCTTTTTCTTTCATTTTCCTTTCTCTTTTCATTCTTTTCTTTTTGAAGTTTTTCAACATTCAATTACAGTTGATGTATAGTATTATATTAATTTCAGCTGTACAATATAATGATTAGACATATATATGTATCTTACAAAATGATCACCCCAATGAGACTAATACCCATCTGATACTATACATAGTTATTACAGTATTATAGACTATATTCCCTATGCTGTATTTTATAACCCTGTGACTGTTTTTATAACTGGCAATTTGTACATCTTAATCCCTTCCCCTTTTTACCCATTCCCTCCAGACAACTTTCCATCTGGCAACCATCAAAAGTTCTATGCATCTGTGACTTAATTTCTCTCTCTCTCTTTTTTAACCCTGAAGAAATTGCTTCCCAAAGTAGTTTGAGAGAAAAAAAATGACCTCCTTAATGAATAATTTGATATTCCATACACCACTAACTAGTTAGAGCATATGGTGGAACACCCTTAAATGCAGAGTTCTTTTTTGTTTTCTGAAGCCCATACCCCTCAGCCAAAATGTTTAATTATGATCTAATTAATCTATAAGGACCCTCTTGATGGACTGGAAATTGATCCAAAGGTGAAAATCTTTCACTTTGTTTTACAAGAGAATAAACAAAGTTTTGGAGACACGTTTTACACGTGACTTAAGGGATACATACTACTAAATTTCTAATTGAGATATTTGTAATTATTAAAATTTCATATTTATAATCCCAAATTAGCACACTGATTACTGAAGGTTCTGATTTGGCATACTGATGTTGTCTGAAATGCACACAATCTCAAATACTTGATATTCTTCCCTTACATATGCAAATTACTTTTAGTTTAGCATCATCTTGTTTTCCTTTATTGTTTCATTTACTGTCAATCATTGTCTTATTTTATTGTTGATTGTAGGAAACCATATATATTTGCATATTTTGTTCCTCAAAACTTTTATTATTTGGGATTTAAGGTATATACGTGTTGTGTTTCCACTACAAATTAATAACATTAAACTGCTAGAGCAAATGTACACATAATTTCCCTTAAAAATTTGTCATATGTGTTTCTTCTTTATTCATAACAGACTACATATTAACTTGTGCTCTTTTAATAACTTTTAACTGCAGCAATTATATGTAGTAAACTTTCAGATCAGATGAGAGTGGAGCATATGTGGCATTGAATTTAATACAAAGTACTACCTACAGAGATCACTTTCCCTCTCTGAAAACTCCACTTCACCGACCAGGCAGCTCTCCTGTTGTAACCTTTAATGAACCGCATGAGGCCCTGCACCAAAGAGAATGTGCTTGATGGTCATGAAAGGCCAACATACTGCTGCTGCCAAGCCAGATAACAGTGTACAAAGAAGTTCTCCATCCAGAGGACCTCGATAACCTTGGTGCTCCATCTGAAGTGGTTCTCGGGGTACTAAATATGAGCCAGCGAGCTCACACTTGTGAATTTCCCACAAAGAGAATTGGACTTGAAATAATTTGTTTCAGAAAATACCAAGCATGCTGTTTACAACCTACGCTGTGTCCAATTACTGCAGGACCTCATGGGCAGCCATTATACAGTCTACTGCTGGAGTCCAGTGACAAGTGAATGGTACACTTTCAATGACTCCAGTGTTACATACATGTCCTCCAGCCAACTGTGCACCATCGACAACTGTTGGCTCTTCTACTAATTAGCCAACCTACCCTACTTTGTGTAGCCAAGAGGAGCTGCATCGCTTTCTCCTTTCCCTGTGGTGACACCACACCCTAAATACATATATATTTAAAGACAAACAACAACAACAAGAAAACTGAAAAAAAATGACTTGATAAATAAAATAAAAATAAGTAAATTAAAGCTGAGGGTTACCAAGCCTAACCTATGGCAAGCACTTTGTACCTATCTCTTCCTAAGACTTTTGAACAGTTACTCCACAATGTCAACAGTTCCTTTTATAGATTTCCTCTTCTGTCTGTAATTGAAGTTGTGACATTATGCTCTTCTTGGTTGGTGCTGTGCCACAGGCAGGAGAGCCATTTCTTGTATGATAAGACTGCTTATCTCAACACTCCCAAGGGCCTTATGCTGGTGGTGGTGTGTGGAAGACAGGAATGTAATCCACATGGAAAAACATAATTCTAGAAATGTAATGATTTACAGCATAAACTGTGCAAGAGAGGCCATGGTTAAAAGATATGTTATTCTATATTTATGCCATAAATATCCTAAAGGTAAATTGGTCATGGTCAGAAATAGAATGATCATTTATTTTTGCCTGCATACTCTTGATAAGACTTGTATATGTGGTCATCATCAATAAAACACAGTAACAACCTTGGAGAAAGTAGCCTTCGTGGGTGACAGGATGTATGTTGCAATAGCATGAGTGGTGATGTAACAAGAATTAAATAAATGATTTTAGAAAACTACAGAGTCAGGAAGATCTATGTTGTTTCAATACTAACAAATTCTGGAGAACCACTGCATTGTGATTAATAATAAATACTACCTTTTTCTTGAGGAAGCACATATGAAATTAGCTAGAAATGGTGCATTTGGCAATAAAGAACAGGAAAAGATGGTGTTTGGGCACAGATAAGAATAGACTGCTCCATTTGAACACTATCAAGAAACTTCACAGACTCTGGTTAGACAATAAATATGTAATTACCTCTTCTTTACTTATTATTTCAAATTATCTTCAATGAGTACCTATACCCTGAATGGACTCATGTATTTTATAATGCATTATGGAACTCTGCAAAGATACATTTTCCTGGGATCTCCCACATGATAAAGGTAGTCTTCAATGTCAATGTATTAATAAGTAAAATAAAAAGCTGTGCTATAAGTATCTCAATACATATTAAAAATGTATTTGAAAATTTTTAATATATTTGTTAAAACTGTGGTTAAAAAATTAAATTGAGAACAAGTTCTTAACAAAACATGTATTTCAATCTCAGAGTTAACTTCATAGTTATCAATAACACATTAGAAGCTTTGGTAGACCAATCCAGATTTGAGTTCAATTTCTATTCCTTACAGGCTTTTGTTTCTGGAAATACTTACTATTAAAGCCTTAGTTTTCTTACCAGTAAAAATGGATAAGGCGATCTTATCTATGTCAGGACTGTTGTGATAGTTAAGTAAAATATTGCTTGCAATACATTTAGCAATGTGCCTGGAACATAGTAGAAGTCGATAAATAATTGTCTATTAAAGCCATCATTACACAAGCTGAGAAACAATTTTAGAAATGACTGATAGGTTATTCATAAGGAGAACCAAATGATGTCAGTGTACGAAGTTGTGAATAAATATAGAGATTACATATTTTGGATGGCAAAATGAAATAGTGTAAAGACAGAGTTCTCTCCACTTTATCTTACGGGATTAATGAAATTCTTGTCCAAATTTCAAATTATATTTTAATTTAATAAAGTTACTCTAATCTTATGAAATAGTATATGAAAGTCTTTTATTTTATTTTTAAATGTTAAATTTATTGGGGTGACATTGGTTGGTAACAATTACATAGTTTCCAGGTGTACAACTCTACATTACATCGTCTATGCATTGCATTATGTGCTCACAGCCCAGAATCAGCTCTTCCTCCATCTCCATATATCTGGTGCCCCCTCCCAACTCCCCCTACATTTCCCCCCTCCCCCACTCACCATTCTTTCACCCACTTTCCCCTTTACTCTCACGTAACCACCAAACTATTGACTGTGTCCATGAATTTTCGTTTCTTTGTTACTTTCAGTTTTATGCTCCACATATAAGTGAAGTCATATGTTTCTTGATTCTTTCAGTTTGACTTATTTCGCTTAATAAAAATCTTTTAAAAGTTTGAAAAAGAAATGTAATGAGAAAGGGCTTGGTCTTTCAAATATGTAATTATGTAGTGTTCTAATAATTAAAACAGGGAAGTGTATACATAAGAATCAACTGACAGATACTAAAACTAAAGAGCCTAGTAACAAAAATTTTAGTTTATAGAGATGTTGATATAGATATATAAAGTTAATATTCCAAAATAATAATGATATAGACTACTCAATTCTTGAGAGTGGAAGAACTGAGTGTACAAAACCAAGTTGTAATATCACATTTGTGTTATTCAGTAACTTCCAGATATCTCAAAGACTAAATATAAAAGAATAAAACAATTAGAAATAATAAGTAATTAACCAGAATATATTAGCACACAATTGTGCACCAAAAAAGGAATAGAAGAACAATAAAAGAGACACATTGAATACATTAATTTTTTGTGTTAAAATCATTGTAATCCAAATTTTAACAATCAGCAATCTGCCTAATTAATACATAGTGCATGGAGCGTAGTGTGGGCGGGCTCAGTCATAATACAATGTTCAATCTTAGGATAACATTTTAGCAGGTTATGGCATATTCATATAGTGTAGATTTTTTTTGGCAGTCATTAAAATAATCTTTTAAATGGCTTTTGATTGTTTTAAAAATGATTATATTATGATACAAAAGAACTCAAAAGATTAAAAAATGCAAAATATGAACCTAATTATATCATGAATTAAAAAAATAAGAGCAATAAAAATTTAACAGAAGTCGTTATTGGTTTATTCAAATATTTTGTTTTTGTGCTCTTCTGCATTTACAGTATAGTTTTTTGGATTTTTTTTAGTTTGTTTTTTTTAAAGACACTATTGTCAAGGTATAAGTTATTTTTATGGATCTGCAATGTAGGTCTCTAATGATAACAAAACATTTGGGAAGAGAAGGTATTTTTATTCAAATGAGTGGAAAGTAAGAAATCTTTCTTTTTAGAAGTTTTCAGGTTTAGATAATTATTGGGCTTTAAAATATACTTTCTATTTCTCTGATAGATTAGAGAGAATGAAGGGAAGTAAATGTGGAAAATACAGTTGGCAATTCCCTACTGGTGAGAATTAAACCAATAAATCACATGAGACTCTGAGTAATCATTGAAGCTGGCAAGAATAGAGCACATAATATTAAAATTTAGACCCAACTTTACCTTTGAGGTCAAGGTTGACATATCAGGAAATGAAGTTTGGAGTATAAGCAACATAAGAACATGATTGTTTTTGAAGTTAGGGTAAGAGAATATCCATGGAAAAATACTTACGTTATATGGTGGAGAGTTCCAGAGAGTGATAATACTAAAGTTGTCATTAAATTTAGCCAAGTCCTTGATGTGAGAAATTTCAGTTCATTGTTGATGACACAGATTGCAGAAGCATATGGAGGCAATTAAAGGAAAGTAAATGGAGACTGAAGGTACAGGCTACATGTTTGTGAAGCTTGACTAGATAAAAGGAAAAATATAGGATGAGATCTAAGAGGCAATGAGGACTCTGGTGTTTTATTTCAGAGCTGAGGAAATATGAGCAGGAAAGACCCAAAGGAGAAGACAAAATTGATGATTCTCTGATGGAGGTTGGGGAGGGGAGTATGTGAGTGAGAGCAATATCACATTGTGAGTGAATAGCAGGTTCTGTAGCAAGACTGAGGGGTTAGATTTCAGATAAGAAGAGAACCCCTCTTCTGCTGAGATTAGGCAGAATGAAGCACTGATAGATGTAAAAATTCACCAGGAGACAGGCAGCTGGATTGGAGGAGCAGTATAGTAGGTGCAGGCAGCAAATGTTGGATCAGAAGATGAGACTGGCTCTCCATAAAGTTGATGTGTGAATTAAGGACATGCTCAATGTTTACTGGGCTTATTAACCAAGCCAGGTCTGTTTTTTCCTTAAATCAATGGAGATATGATACATCCCACATAATTTTCCAAATAATATGGGAAAATGCATTAGATTCAGTAAATCTCTTTAAAAGTTGCAATGCATTTTTATAAGCAGATCTTAAATTTTATCATAAAATGAGGTAGGATGAGGGCTAGATGAAGACAAATGTAAGTTAGGAGTTTTCAGAGAAATCCATCATAAATTTCAGGGTAGTTCTCATGACCTAAGAGTGTGGATGCAGCTTAACCAGCTGGTGGCCCTGACAGGGGCTTGTTAAATTCCTCTGACAATGGCCCAACAATCTTGCTTTCTTGTTATGATGCTATTGATGAGTGCCTAACATGTTTGAGTGCAAAAACTCTTTCTGTACACCTTCTTCATTTACTAGTGAGGATAATGTTTATTGGTCCTCTTATTTCAAAATTTCTCTGAGGCTTTTCCCATGATGGCCTTAGATTCACAGTGTTGGGTACTATGGAAATACCTTAGAATCTAGATGCACAGTGGGTCCGTGGGAACAGAAAGATTCTCACGCACAAAAAGCCTCATAAAACATCTACAGCATTGTCTAAGGTTGCTCAGAGAAAATGCATTCATATTCATAATGTACTGCATAATTATGAGATCTTGATTTTCATATTTCCCAGTGTGCCATTTCAGCTCTGCTGTATTACCAAATTAAAGGAGACAGCACAACTTTACAAAATTAGCATGTTCTGTTTTGTATGTTGCAGTTTGGCAGCACTCTGTTTTTAATTTGTTCATCATTGATCCTAATAAAGACACAGTATCATTGTAACCATTGCCTGGAATGCAATAAGTTAGTTTTATTGCCTGTGCAACAGCTGCTCATGTGTCGCTTCCTCTGTCATTTAATAATGATGTGTCCTTTTCCATATGCAGTGCCAGAAAATCTGGGAGAGCTCACAACACAACACCTCCATATGAAGTGGATTAAGTAGAGAAAAATCTAAATGCATATCATCATTGTGTTTTCACTACTTAGTTCAAAAAAGGGACATATAGAAGGAAAGCACTTCATTATATGTGCAGTCAGTGAAGAATAAGTATTATGTTTCTTAAATATGTTACTAGCTTTTGAAGTTTTGCCTTTCATCTAAACCATCTCAGCCTCAGTTACCTCCTGTAGGTAATGAGAATGATAGAAACTGTCTTACCTCCCCTGTGAGGATCAGATGAGTGAACTTCATTAACATTGTACGTCCAACAAAGAGATGTGTAAGGTTTCCCATACCTGGAAAATATTTACAACAGTGCTTTAAATTTCAAATTAATGCGTATGATAGCTTGAAATTTTTATCTTTATTATTTAGAAAAATATTATTTTCCCAAGAATATTTTACTCGTTTGTCTGTACATATTTGCAGGGGTTTCCTGAGAGAGCCCTGAGATCCATTAGTGGCTCAATTTGAGGTGTGATAGCCAAGACTGCGCCCAAGCTTAGATACAAAATTCACCAAACAAAACCAATGCTGTGGCTAACAGTATGCTGTTTAAGTGGGGAATGAGAGTTGCCTTCTTCCTCAGGCTTCTTTTCCCAACATTTTCCTGCAGTGGTCAAATGTGCTGCTGATACTTCCTTCTAGAGGGCAGTGCTGCCTTGGAATTTTGCCAGCATTCCTTTGTCTCTCTTCAAACCTAGCAGGGGGACTCAGTTCTTCTTAGAGGAAGCAAATCACAGGTAATAATTCTGTTAATTATGTTACTGTATACTGATAATAGAAAACGGTAATAGTTGACCTAAAGTTGTTAGAAGGGTGGTTGGAAGCCATTTGTTTATATAAAGAAGACATTATAAAATGGTACAGGTGGGAGAAAGCAGTATCTTACAAAAAACGGCACGAAGGCAAGAAGCCCTCATTTCACTGTTGAATATGTAGAGATTGTTTTTACTATCACTAATATACACTGTATTTCAATTAAAATTAAGCATACTAGGGATAAATGTATGTTTATTTAAGGAATAAAAATTTGAGACATGGGCTTTTAAGTATGTGAAAAATAAAATGTGTTGTACAAAACACCCTTCCAAGAACTGTAAATAATAATTTTTGCAGGAAATGCCGATAGACTTAACTCTGATTTGAGCTTTCTTGGGTTTGCCTTGATTTTTTAGAGACATATATTGATGATTTTTATTCTGAATGAGCTTATGATTTTACATAGGACAACACAAAAGGGCTGAGCAGAAATCATTGCACAACTCTTGATTCTTTTTCTAGTCCTCTATTAGGCATTAGTAAATCTTGACACCAGGTTATTCTTGCATTTTTATTTATTTCATCTGGCTACATTCAATTATAGCTCTGATTATAGGAAACTTAGTTACATGTTTAGAAAGATAATTTTTTATAATTTTAATGTTATAATCCCTTTTAGCATTATCTGCTAGACAGTGGTCCCAACTCTAGTTAGAGGAAGTTGGGAGCTGTAGACATGATGACTCATGACCAAGGGCACTCAGCAGCAGAAAGATGATGGGTCTACCAGTTGTTACTTAAAATTAATGCACAATATCTTTCCTTTTCTCACACCACCAATATCTGGGTGGAATGAGAAGTACTCTAACTCTCATTTTCAATTAATTCTTTTCTTCATGGTAATTTGTCCTAAATTTAAGGGTACTTCAGAATTATAATGGGGATGAAGAGAAGAAAAAAAAAAGTTATTTGCCAAGGGCTGTGAACTGTTCTGTAATAACTTTACTTATTATAACATTATAGAGGAACCTTACTTGAGTGTCATTATTTTGCAGAATCTATGGCACTGACATTTTCTCTTTCTCCAAGGGAGATAAAATAATAGACCAAATGGGAACAATTCTTTTCTGAGTTATATATAACAATTTTTTTTTCTTACTCATCACTCTTAATTGCCAGATCTTAGAACAACGGGAAAAAAAACAAAAACACATTGCCACTAATCATATAGTGAGATCTAATATTATTTATCTAGAACACACTCACTTTTTGATAGCTTTCTTCATTCAACATTTGGTGAGAAGTGCAACTGCTGAAGGAAATTCAATACCCTTCAAACATGTTGCTGTTCTTTTTTCTTTGACATGTCTGTGTCAGTTATTTAAAAATATTTTATATGTTATTGATGCAATGAGGGTGACTCTTTTAAGTCAAATTCAGAAACACCCCTGTAGGATCAATCAATTTTGTCATATTGACATGAATTACTGCTACTATAATCACTGGTTCTTTTTTATTAGCTTTTTTTTTTTTTAATTAATTAAATGTAAAGTCTACAATTGGCTTTATAAATGTACTCATCTGTTTTTCTTTCATTTTGAATACATTAAAAGTAAGATTTGGTGTTAATTAAAAACTTAGAATTTATGGGGATTTTAATTGCAAACAATATTTGAGTGTTAATTCTTAGTCCTATTTGGTAATAAACCTGTTATTGAACATTGGCAAGACAAAAAATAAATCATTTGAAAAAAAATACAGCATCATCAACTTTATTGTCCATATGTAACTTCAATCCTATCTAACTGGGGGCAGATAAGTGGAAAGATTTAATATCTCAGGGTTTCCTAAGAAATTTTACACTTTTACACCGATATATGAAAATTTCACTTTTATTTTGAAAATGTGAATGGATTTAGAAACATAATGAAAGTTCAAAACATTATCATCAGGACTGATCAGTGTAGTAGATATACTTTGACATCATGTTCTGCAAATATGATTCCATCTATTTTTAGGTTGAATTTAGGAGGTAGAGCATAACTGATGTTCAAGAGATTCTGGGAAGTGTCACATTTTATTTTTTATTATCTTAACTAAAGCCTGTTGTTAAAATAAAGAGGCCATCTTCTGTGGCGACCTGTAGCACAGGTATTTCCCAATTAGCGTCTTTGCATGTTCTCCTCTGGCATGAGTGGGGTTCAGTCTTGTCACACTGGGCTTTTAAGGGGAGCTCTATCTTTGCGGCTCAGGCTACATGTGACAAGATTAAATTGGCACACTTTACTGTATAGCTCTTGTGTTTCTGGCATTGTTACTCGAGCTGATACCTCTGAGAGGAGGCTCAGCTGTCACTCAGTGACCCATTAACACTACTGATCCATTTTGCAGTGTCATTTTTCTCATTCTCATGGAGACAATGCTCCCTGGAGATCTCTAATACCTGCAGGAATCAAAGGGAACAACAGAGACAGGCTAACTATCAAAGGGGGAAGCAAACAACACAGCAAGACCATGAATCCCAATAGCAGAATTTTAAGTTGAGTGAAAAAATTAGGCCCATTATAATGGCTCTGTTGGGAAGGTGGGGCGGGGGGTGGGGTGGGGGGGTGGGTGGGGAGGATCAAGTTTTAAGAGCTATCGTAACTTTTTAACAAACTATTGTTCTCCTTTTTGCCTGAGTATCAAAAGAAGTGTCCAAAATGACACAACTAGATACAGAGAAGGCAACTGCTTTAAATATGTCCTAGGGAAATTTGGGTAAGAATTTATTTACAAACAGGGATTTTGTATTTTATTTGGATGTTTATTTAAAAACAGGCAGTGGATATAAACAGAACATGCATTAAGGTGAATTGTTAATAGATTAAATAGAACAGGATCTCTGGTTATGCTTGGCTTATTGGGATACAAAATCACCTTCCTAGAAAATGTACAGAAGAGTAAAATATGTGCTTTTTATAATCCTGGGTCCCAGACTTTTTTTTGTATGTGTGCCCTATGACTGGACTGTTACCAGTTACTTAAACAAACTCTATTGCTCTCTTTCAGTCCAAGCTGTATATTGTTGAGTGAGTCACTTTACAATAAGTTATACTTTCTACTATTTACTCTATAAAGAGGTATTATAAGAACATGCGTCTCACTTTCCCAAATAAAACCAGTTCTATTTAGATTGACATGAAAGCAAAAAAACCAAAAGAAAACCAAAAAACAGAAAAATACCTACCTGAATCTTGATATTGTCTATGGAAACCTGTTGAAGAGATTATAGAAAAGACAAAATCAAATAAACAAGCAAAAAATAGTAAATAGGTCAGAAAATAGGAATAAAGCTGGCAGGAGAGGATTCAGGATTTTAAGAAAGGTGCCATATCAAAAACCTATGTCAAAAACAATAAAAATAAATCTTAAAAAACAAACAAACACACAAACACACAAACAAAAAAACCTGTTAGTTGTTACGGCGATCTACGTCTCATCCCTGCCTCCAATTTTCCCACACCAGGTGGAGCTTATTATTGGGTTTAGACTCTAATTCTCAGGCTGGGGTTAGGTGACAAAGGTACAAGATGCCAAAAAAATATATGTGGTATCCTCTGAAGCACCAACTTTTCCTTAAAAAGTGTCTTTTAAATTAAGTACTTAAACTACAAATAATTCACGTATTTATTGTTACATTAAAATAAATATGGTATATCATAGAGGATAAAATATTCATACATATGTTAAAAATGAAAAAAAGAAAAAGACGTTAAAGAACTACTGGTGAGACTCTATTTGGCTTAACCTGTCAGAGCTCTTGTGTGCCTTAGGGATTACATCAGTTCCTCTCTTTTACTGATGCACATTTGAGAAGCGCTGCTATGGTGTTTATCAGGGAAAAGGAATTCAGATTATTATGATTTAACAATGACGGCGGCGTTCACTAGGACTGGAGTGTAGTTCAGCCAAGTCTTCCAGTATTGGAAACAACTTTTATTCTTAATTTTACAATTGTAAGGCCCTGTAAAAAAAAAAAAAAAAAAAAAAAAAAAAAGGGCAATCAATCAATCCAGGATGGCAGGCAGTGACCTAGCGCACGGGGCGTGGCCATTGTGGCGTCCTGTGCGTCAGGGCGCGCAAGGAGGCCTGGGAGGTCTCGTCAGACGCAACCCAGACTCTGGGCAGTTGGGAGTTTCCACTGACGCCCCCAACCGCCCTCCACGAAGAAGATGCTCGCAGCTGCTGTGTCCCGTGTGTTGTGGAGTGTGCCCCAGAAGCCTGCTTGCAGAGTGCTGGTGGCATCCTGTAACTATTCAAAAGACGCTACGTTTGAAATTAAGAAATGTGATCTTTACCGGTTGGAAGAAGGTCCACCTGTCACCACAGTGCTCACCCGGGAGGATGGGCTCAAGTACTACAAGATGATGCAGACTATTCGCCGAATGGAATTGAAGGCAGATCAGTTGTATAAACAGAAATTTATTCGTGGTTTCTGCCATTTGTGTGATGGTCAGGAAGCTTGTAGCGTGGGTCTCGAAGCCGGGATAAATCCCACCGATCACGTCATCACATCCTATCGGGCTCATGGTTTATGCTACACGCGTGGACTTTCTGTCCGATCCATTCTTGCGGAGCTTACAGGACGAAGAGGAGGTTGTGCTAAAGGAAAAGGAGGGTCGATGCACATGTATGCCAAGAACTTCTACGGGGGCAATGGCATTGTGGGTGCTCAGGGACCCCTGGGAGCTGGTGTTGCTCTGGCCTGTAAATACAAGGGAAACCATGAAGTCTCTTTGACGGTGTATGGCGATGGTGCTGCCAATCAGGGACAGATATCTGAAGCTTACAATATGGCAGCTTTGTGGCAATTACCTTGTATTTTCATCTGTGAGAATAACCGCTATGGAATGGGAACAGCCATTGAGAGAGCAACAGCCAGCACTGATTACTACAAGAAAGGCAACTTTATCCCTGGACTACGGGTAGATGGAATGGATGTTCTGTGTGTTCGGGAGGCAACTAAGTTTGCAGCTGACTACTGTAGATCTGGAAAGGGGCCCATAGTGATGGAGCTGCAGACCTACCGTTATCATGGACACAGTATGAGCGATCCTGGAGTCAGTTATCGTACACGAGAAGAGATTCAAAATGTAAGAAGCAAGAGTGATCCTATTACGCTGCTCCAAGATAGAGTGGTAAACAACAAACTTGCTAGTATCGAAGAATTGAAGGAAATTGATGTTGAAGTGAGAAAAGAAATTGATGATGCGGCCCAGTTTGCTACAACCGATCCTGAACCACCGTTGGAAGACATAGGATACCACATCTACAGCAGTAGTCCACCTTTTGAAGTTCGTGGTGCAAATCCGTGGATCAAGTTTAAGTCCATCAGTTAAAGGGAGACTATACGTAAATTAATTTTTAGTTCTTTAAAGGAACATTCAAAGTCAACTTTAGGAAAATGTGTGCCCAATTTTGTTAAAGGGAAATAAATAAACACCAGAGAACAAAAGTCTTATAGACTTTTTATTAAAAGAAGTTGTGAACATTAAGAGTCTATTAAAAGAGATTAAGAGATCGGTGAAAGATGCACGTTCAAAAGGGATATTACATTCAATTGAACATTGTTACATTAAAGGATACTAATTAGTATTTTAAACATTTATTTTTATTGTTTTTGACAGAGAGAGAGAGAGAGAGAGAGAGAGAGAGAGAGAGAGAGAGAGAGAGAGAGATACAGAGACAGAGAAGAGGGAGAGCCCAGAACAGTCTCCGTAGTTGCTCATCATCGGGGTTTTCCACATAGTTTAACTCCACTGGTGGGTGCGGGGCTGCACAGGGCAGGAACCGGGCTGGGGTCTCACCCTGGTGAGAACCAAACTGGGGGCACTCCGCAGTTCAGCATATGGGTCTGCATGGGCCGGGGTCAGGATTCGATCCTCGGTCCCCAGGGCTGCAAAGTCAGCGCTTAACCCACTGAGCCACCCCAGCTTCCCCATTTAGTATTTTTTAAAAGCTATATTTTATTGTTTTTGACAGAGACGGAAGAGGGAAGGCCCAGAGCAGTCTCCATAGTTGTACATCATCAGTTTTTGATGTGGTTTCTTTACACACAGGTAGATGGGAACTGGGCTGGGGGACTCTCCTATGGGAGGCTCTCCCCCTCAAGTCAGGAGCCAAACCAGAAGGTGAGAACTAAACTGAGGGCCTCCTTCATGGGAAGCATATCCCAATTCAGCATATTGAATCTGCACAGCCCAGTTTTGCGAATCGGAGATGCAGAGACGACCCTGGCACCAGAAATGTCTTGAAAAATCAAGCTGAGCAGAGGGCTAGAGCTCTTTGAGGCATCTAGCAAAGTGCTCTCCTCACTGCTGGTTTTTATTGCTTTACATTGATAGGATGACAGTCATCAAAGCATATGATGAAGAATAGGAAAGAGATTAAGAGACATTGTGGGTTAAGTACAGGGTGGGTTATTCATTAGCATAACAGGAACAAGCAGACACTTCCCCATATCTTTTTAACTCCAGGCCTAGTACTCAACTGGTCCGGCTGGGTTTCAAAGCTGCATGTACATATTCTTTTCTATATCTAATCACAAAGGGAGGTGAAGGGGAGGTGAAGGGGAGGCCGAGGCCTTGCCCCCAGGCCCCCAGAAACCTTTCTGTAACAGGCCAGGGCAGTGATTTGATCTCTGGTCCCCAGGGCTGCAAAGTAGCACTCAACCCACTGAGCCACCCCAAATTCCCCCATTCAGTATTCTTAAAACTTAAACTGAAGCACTTTAAAATTTTCAAGACTTGATCTTCATTGATTAGAATCAGGCAGAAGCCATCTGCCAATAGAGCTAGGGGAGAGTTTTATATAGAGATGCAAAGCAAAGATTATTGGATTAACTATAGCTTAAACAGTTGCCTTATTTGGGAACGTCTAGTTGGCTGTTTGTGACTGGCAGTTCTTTTTTTTTTTTTTTTAAGACTTATTGTTTTTGAGAGAGAGACAGATACAGAGAAAGAGAGAAGGGAGAAGGCCCATAGCAGTCTCTATAGTTGCATGTCATCAGTTTTCAACATGGTTTCGTTCCACATAGGTGGGCAGGGGGGCTGTGCAGGGCGGGAACTGGGTCGGGGGCCTCCCGTGTGGGAGGCATGTCCCCTGTGATCTGGGGGTTAAACCGAGGGCCTCCCACATGGGAAGCTCGCCCTGGCAAGAACTGAATTGGGGCTATATCCCAGTTCAGCATATGGTTCTGCAAGGGCTGTGGCTGGGAATTGATCCTTGGACCACGGGGGCTGCAAGGCAAGCGCTTAACCTGCTGAGCCATCCTAGCATCCCCAGTGAATGGTAGTTCTTGGGCTTCATTTTCTCAGATTTGAGTGCACTGACTCTGGCTTAGGTTTTGGTTTGCCTGTACCTTTGGTTGGTAACCAAGGCACTACAGCCATGTTAAACTGAGGGCCACCACTTTGTTTAATTACTTAAACAGTATGAATGTCTTAAGGATTATTTTACATTCCTACAAGTCTAAAATAGGAAAAACCAGGTAAGGATCATTTAACATCCCAAGTTATTTGCTCTAATAGTTCTATTTGATTTAGCTTTATGTTATTATAGTAAGTACTCTTGTTCAAAGGAAAAATAGTTCTTTTGATTACTGTTCCATCCTGCCAGGACTTTGTGTGTAAGGTCACGATCCCGAGGTAGGGAGGTAATTTTAAGCCACACCAAGGTATCAGAACCCCTATAGCTATGCAATTTATAGTAGTTTAATTAATCAGTAACAAAGCATGCACTAATAGCGTGGACATGCACACACATATGTGCACATTTTCAATATTGATTCCGAAGCAGTTAACATTGACTATTTTTCCAATGAAACATGATATATAATGGCAGAGGAAGATAGAACAGGGCCATTTTTATCATGTTGTCTTTATTGTAATAGATATTTTTTAAAGATTTTATTGTTTGAGGGAGGTGAGAGAAAAAGAGAAGGGAAGAGGGCCCAGAGCAGTCTTCATAGTTGTACATCATTAGTTGTGACATGGTTTCATTCCACACGGATGTTGGCAACCCAATGGGGCCTTCCCACACAGCAGGCTAGAACCTTCACTGCAGAGCCACTCCAATGGTTCCCAGTCACGCCACAGTTCCCCATATGGCAGATCAAACCCCAGAACTTGGGATTGTGAGTCAAGTAGTCAACTGCTGAGCTAGCCAACATTTCTGTAATATTTTAGGTATACCAATTTATAGAAAGAATATTAATTAAAATATAGAAAAACTGCATTTTGCTTTTAACCTTCAGGTTAAAGCTACTGATTTTACAATCTATTATATGTTGAATAAAGATATACCTTGGTAAATGTCAGACTGAGAAATGAATGGACAGGTATGGTAACATCAAATAATTTAAGCAGAGGAGATAAATATTTCAGAGTAAAATCTGACTTGGTAAGAACTGAACATTCATAGATAACTTTTTTTTCAAATGAAAATCTAACTGGGATCAAACAGGTTTGCGTTTTTCTACGGTGTCATATTATGCCAATTAGAAAGTCAGGCCTTAGTGAAAACATTTGTATTTGGTTATATTTGACTAATTACCTAAAATCCTATTGAGCATGATTTTTGGCTTCTCTTACTGCTCTGAAATAGATTCACTAAAGCAGAAATGAGAATTTGCCTGTGATTTAAGAAGTAGTTTGGAGAAAACACCCAAAAAGAATCAGCTGTTAAAGGTTAAATCTCATCACCAGGAAAAATTAATTGTAACTGCATGGTGATGAATGTTCATTGGATTTATTTAAGTTATTCTTTCATAATATATACATACATTGACTCACTCTATCTTCCTGAAACTAATACATTATATGTCAATTATATGTAATTTGAAAGTAGGTTGAAATGTTTTCTTTATTATATAGCATTTAATTCTACTTTCTAAGAACTCTTAACAGAAAACCAATAGGTTAGAGGCTTGTGAGTGCATGAACACACATATGTACAAGCTTATTCTCCATACTTTTCACTAAACAAATTTAAACAAGTAAGATAAACTTAACATTCAAAATTCACATTTATAAGCCTTGGTTTGTTTATAAATCAGTGATATTATAGCTAATATGTTTTGATTATGCAGCTTCAGTTCAGAGGTAACTTGATTGGATTTCTTTCATTAAAAACAAAAAAGTATTTCATTCTTATTTATTTTGACATACTTATATTTTCATAAGCTTGCAAGGAGAAGATAAGCTGCTCAATTAAAGTTACTTTCTATATACAATATATAGAAATCACATTAAAAGTTTGTTTATATAATGGATTCTTTTAATATCAGTAAAATTTAAGATATAAATAATTGATTAGAAATGAAACCATCACTATACCAAGATATACAGATACTTTATTTCAGGAAAAAATCCAATCTTACTATATTAGAGAAATAAAGTGCATTTGTCACAATACACATTATAAAATTCTATTAAATGGGGAATTTTTCTATATTCAATTATGTCCAGGTTTTTATCTCACATTCAGGAAATATCATGTCACTGACTGCACATAATTTTGTATTTTTTGCAAAACAAAACAAAATAAGACAAAAAAAAGAACCAAATAAAAACCCCTGTTGTGTTCAATTAGGTCAAGCAATACATTAATAATAGAAATATGTTTATCAAGCTATAAATCAGAAAGTTGTAAAAAATGAAGCAGTTGAATTCTATTTCCTGTCTACACTACTCAGTTTATTCAATCTACATATTAGTAGACCTGATAAGTCACAATGATCATAAGAATATCATTGTTGCAAAAGTACTAGACTATCAGAGAGAAGGAAGGGTTCCTATTATCTTAATATTTATTATACTCTATAAAGCTAAAGGACTTTGTGCATATCTGTGTAATGAAATGCAAAAAGGAGGTTAAAAACATTTAATAAAGGCAATACTTAGATGCATTAGAATTGTATTTATTTTTAAAGATTGATATGTCTGTCAATCTAGTGTACAAAAAACAGAGCAGATGTTCTTAAAATTTGAATCTGATTATTTGTGAGAAAGAGCTCGATTTAAAAGTTGAAAAATAGGTCACATACCTTAAAATTCATCCATTTAATGTGGACAAGTTAGTAGCTATTAGTATTCAGAAAGTTGTGAAATCATTTCCACTATCTAATTCCAGATTCCCATCACCCCTAAGAGAAAACCCATATTCTATCAGTCAATTCCCATTTTCCCATGTCTTTATTCTCTGGAAAACAACAATCTACTTTTTTTATCTGAATTTTGTCTATTCTGGAAATTCATCTTAAATTATATACGTGATCTTTTATGTCTTCTTTCACTTATAATGTTTTCAAAATTTTCTGTAACCTTTTTTTATGGCTCAACATTTTATTTTATTTATTCATTTATCAGTTGATGGACGTATGGATATTTTTCACTTTTTGGCTAATAATGAAAGCTAGTATTGATGAGAAAACATTCAGTCATTTTCTTATAAACACAAAGATAAAAGAAATTTTAATGGTAGCAGGCCTAAAAAAAGCAATAGAATTTCTGACAATGCAAGCTCAATTAGACAAAATAAATTGAAGACAGTTTTAAAATATTTTCAGCTTGGATATTTATCACCTAATATGACCTATTATTCCAATTAAATTTTAGTTTCTAATAGACACTAATTTTAAAACAATTTTAATTGTACAGAAAAATTGAGAACAATGAATAGAGTTCCCCCAGGCCTTGTACCAGTTTCCCCTAGTGTTAACAGTTTAGACTGGTATGTGGGAAGGAAGGGTTAGCCCTAGAAATACCTTAGGCTCACATATTGGGTGATAGTGGTAGCAATTAATCACAGCTATTGTCTTTTTGTTTGTTTGTTTTTTGCTAGACTGCTTGAGGGCAAGACAATATGTTTAGTATTTAATATACATTACTTCACTTAAAGTTTGAGATATGCACATTATATGGGCATTTTAATTTTCACTTCACAAAAGAGGAAATTGAGGCTCGTTAATTAGGTTATTTAAAATTTCACAATTTATAAGTGATAAAGTCAAGATTCAAAATCAGGCAGCAAAGTCCATATTTTAAAAATTACTTATTTGTAATATTTTCTAATCGTTGCTTTTTATAATACTCAATGCAATAGATGAAGGGATAAAGGCATGTTAATAAATGAATGGATGAAATTAAACTAGAACCATAGGGTTTTATCAATTACTTTATTGTAGACTTATTTCAGGCTTAAAGTAGAAATACAAAGACTAAAATCAAGAGGGAAACAGACATCAGATATAGAAAGAAAGGCAGATGAAAGAAAGCTACACATTATGTGATAATCCTTCCATTAGGAAGTGGCATCTATGTTCCTTCCCCTTGAATCTAGTGGACCTATCTCTCCTCTGACCAATTGAAAGCAATAGAAATGATGCTGTGTGGTTTCAGGGCCTAAGACATAGGAAACAGGCAGATTTTGTTTCATGTCTCTTGGAACCTTATCTCTGGCAGTTATTCTCCATTTAAGAAGTTCAAATACATCAAGAACCCCTGCTAGAGAGCAGATAAAAAGGTACTTTGGGCCCCAGTCCCAGTTGAGCTCAGTCTTCAAGCCAAACCTATGAAGAAAGCTAATATGTGAATGAAGGCTATATTGGACTCTCCAGATAGTTCACTTACTCACTGAAAGCCAACAGGTAAGCACGGTGCCTTGAGGAAAAGTAAAATCACTAGTTGAACACCCCAGATTCTCAATGCACAAATCACAAGAAAAACAAAATTATTGCTTTTAAAAGTCTAATTGTTGAGCTACTTTTTACATAGCAATAGATACCAGAATAGAAAGTGAGGTTAGACTCAACATAAATGAATATTATATTGCTTACTTCAAGCCAGAAATGTCAGGAAAACAGGTGGAAGATGTTAGATTTTCAAGGTTTTTAGTAAAATGTTGTCAACCACAAGTAGAGAAACCCACTTAAATTATATCTGCAATTTCACTGTTTGGGGCTTGTCTAAAGTTGAGACAGAAGCTTTCCACTGATTGGTGACTACCAGGCCTTGCTGAGTCATAGTCAGCACTTGAAATACCAAGGCAGATTATGAGCAAGTCGATGGAAGTTCACAGTTATCTGTGACCAGTCTGACAAGAAGTGAAGAGGAATCCAGAGAGCCAAGGCCTCACAGGATTAACAGAAGCTGAGAGGCAAAGCTGGAATGAAGTCAATAACTGAGCTAAATTGGTGGGTATAAATAGGAGAGAAACAGGAGACTAAACTAGAGGCCAGGGAAATGAGATGAAAATATGTAACAAATAAGGGTAAGGGAACTAGAAGTAGGAAGTTGGTATCGTATTGGTAAACTTTGTGTTATCAGGGGAGTCAATACCTATTAATGAATTGAACCAGTAGCACCTTATGTATTGAGAGGCCCTTTAGAACCTAATACTCCCCATCCAGTATCACTTGGTCTTAAAGCAATCCAGTATTTATGTGGCATAGATATAGAGTCTGGACTTTGGTGTCATTTAAATATAGGTTCAAATCATGGCCCTGTCATCTATGAGAAATGCTACTTTAAGGAAGTGATTTAATTCTCTGTATCTCCTCTTCATCTGTAATAAGATTGACCCATATGACTGTTGTAAAATTTAAATGAGGAAGTATGAATAATATCTAGCTTAGTTCCATATATATCCAAGGATTAATAAATGGAAATTTCTGGTCCATAAGAAGACAGAGCTGTTCACCGAGAAGGCAAAAAGTTAAAGAGACCACTGGTCCTCATCTGAAAACAATAAAGAACAAACAAAAACCAAAACACAGAACACCAAGCCTTCATTTTTATGTAGTTAACTAGGTGCAAAGATTGCAGTGGTCAGAAGAAAATGAGAGCTGCATGAGGAATATATTTTCTCAAATTCATCCACCCTTTGTATTCTCATGATTTGATCACTCTTGATTTAAGTAGTTTTCCTTCAATCACCATTAGATACCAAGGATAGTAATGAAGGGCCAGCAAGGTTGTTCAGTAAAGCAACATAGGAGTAATGAAACTTCCCAATTTGCACTCAAATTTTGTTCAAAAGTTGGGTCTAGTTATCTTTTAACTATAGTAAAGCATGCAGATGTGTGCAGATATACTTTGGTAGAATCAGGACTGGGAAATACAGATTTTGCCATTTGTTATAATACAGATGACTATAGATATTCTAATTCTAACAATTCTTCAAAATTAACCCCACTTTTTCTATTATAGATTTCTTTTAATAAATGCTCCCAAATTAATAAAAGCAATGATCTGATCAAGCTTGAAACAAAATCCAGACATAACTCTCCATTCATTCAGTGTTATAATTCTTCTTCATTGGCTACATCATGTCGGATTGATTCATTAGGTTGATCTGTACAGCAAAGAACAAAGAAAGGAGATCTCTGTACTGGAATTTGAGAAAGAGAGATGGAAATTTTCTGCTGAGATTATGCGCAGAAAAAAACACAATTAAATTAAGAAACATTGAAGAGCAACAAAGACAGTTCATACAATACTTTCCTTTTTACAGGCCAATAAATATATAAACTGAATAATTTACCAAAAGAAAAAGAACCCTCTCAAACCTCCTGACCTTTTGAACAATGAGCAGGAGTTCAATTACCCACAAACATTCTACTGGAAGGCAGCTTTCCAGGCGGCAGTATTATTTCAGCAGTTATACATTAGAATTATTAAAGAGGGAGAACTCTGCCTTTGTAGTTTCTGTGTTCTGCTATAGTTTATGGTCCCTTTGTTTAAAAAACCTGCTGCCATATGTAGCAGCACTTTGCCAAAAGAAGGAGAAAAAAAGTAGCAGGAAGTAGTTATTTTAATAATGTTTCTGGTGAGTTTGAGCTATTAAATTTCACTGGAACACTTTATCTGCACATTACTAAAGTGATACTGTCACTCTAGAAAGTATCACATAATTTGCTTCCATTAGAGACTCAAAGTGAGTTGCCAACAGTGCCCAGTAAATTTCTTCATCATCATCGATAGGACTGAAGTGCTACAGAGTGAGCAGCTCATCACTTCCTTGGGGTACATCTGGGTTCCAAGAACTGAAGAGCTTTCACCTTCATGATGTCTTGTAAAACTCCACAGCTTCCTTTAGACAACAGGCTATAGAAGTCATATAGAAAATCACATAATTTAGAATCACATAGTTTACTACCAGTATGAACGTATATTATGAACTCACTTCTTGTGAGGGTGGCATATTTTTTGTAATTTAAACTTATCTTTGAAAATCTTTTATCAATTCTCTCATTGTCTTTTGATAGTCTCTTAATCCTTTATGTTTTCCTATGTTTTTTTGAATTGTTGAGATTAAAAAAAAGATTTCTACATAAATAAAACTCTGACAGGCACAAGGGTATTAGAAACAGTTTTCACTATCTGGACATTGAATAATTCTTTATTTTTTAAAAATATATATTTTTATTTATTTATTTTTGACAGAGACAGAGAGAGAACTGAACTGGAGGAGCTCCCAGTTCAGCACATGGTTCTGCACGGGCCGGGGTCGGGACTTGATTCCCAGTCCCTGGTGCTGCAAAGTGAGCACTCAACCCACTGAGCCATCCCGGCTTCCCCAATAATTCCTTATTTATTCTCTGAATTATGCTGCCTGAAAGAGTTGAATTCTTATCAGATTATAGTCAACTAGACTCAACTATACCTGAGATTGGACCCAACAGATGACAACCACTGTCCTTTCTGACTGTGTGATCTTGGGTGAGTTAACATATTTATTGAGTCACTTTTTACTCTGTAAAAAGAGGGGATATTACATTTACCTTATAGTGTTGGTGTGAGGAATGGAAATTACACTCATAAAGTCCTTAGTGCTTGCCACATATTAGATGCATTATAGTGAGCTTGTCCAACCTGCACCACATGGACCACATGTGACCAAGGACAGCTTTGAATATGGCCTAACACAAATTTGTGAACTTTCTTAAAACATTATAAAATTTTTTTTTTTTGTGATTATTTTTGAGCTCATCAGCAATCATTAGTGTTAGTGTATTTTATGTGTGGTCCAAGACAGTTCTTCCAATGTGGCCCAGGGAAGCCACAAGGTTTGATACCCCTGCTCTAAACAGTAGTTATATTTTCTCTTCTTTTTATCTCCTGTCTTACATCTAAGCCTTGACTTTTGTCACGTATCTTTACAGAGAAATGTCTCATTTATCTCTAACTTCCACAACTGTCGTTTAGATTTTGAATTCATTATTCTAAAAGCTTAGTTATGATTTTTAATCAGTGATTCCTGAAACTCACTAGGCATTGCTCTTATTGCATTATATAGGTCATCAGTGGAAAATTTAAGTGTCACCTGTTCTACAAAGTGAGTTTACTGCATATGTAGTATAGATATGAGTTGCTAAGAGCATGGCTTGCCTATCCTTATTATCCAGACTACTTACTCATTTTCAACTACCCCATTTTCTAAAAACACTTTCACATTGTATTTTGTCAAAATTTTGTATAACAGTTCTTATCATAAAGATTTTTAATAATATGACAGCTTTCAAATCTCTAAAATGCTGTGAACCTTACATATATTAACTAATTAAAAAAAACTTTGTCATATGGACAATAAGATTTACATGTATATAAATGTTTCCTTTTAGAATACATTTGTTATTTTTATTCCTTAATAAGGACTTTATTTTAGTCTTACTCAATATTAAGGAGCAGGTGGCAACATTCTGTCAAGTTAAATGAGCAGTAATGTAAACACTCTATTAACATTATTCATAAAGTTTTTATCAAAAACAGCATTAAGCTACTTACTATTCAGCATGAGGGTATAAAATGCTCATTGGAGCTTCAAAATCAATGACATGTTGCCCTCTATTCAATGTTGTTATTTGGCAAAGAGAGAAGAATCTGCTCCTCAAACTCAGCATGCCATTTTTTAATTCACACTTAAATTTCCACTTGAGGAAGCAAGCCAAAACAAACCAGTCCTCCCTGAGATGCACCCTGGGAATAAGAGCCCTCCCACCTTTAGTACTTGTCTCAGAAGAGTCTCCTGCTCCCCTTTTCCATCTGAATAGAAGTTGCTTATTGGGTCCTACTTGTTTTCTACTCCTCTATTTGCATAATTTGAAGATGTCAACCTGCTGTCCCTATTCTGTCCCATAGAATGATAGTCTTTGTTTTCTGAGTAAATTGTACTTTCTTTTCAGTTACAATTCGGGATATACTACACAAAAAACTGTAAGCATTTAGATAGTATCACATTTTTAGTTAATCATGTCCTGTTTCAAATCTGTCTCTTCTTTTATAAATTAACCTATGTGGATGCTGCAAAAGAGTATGCACATTTAGGAAATCTTTATTTAAACATAGCATAGCTTGAGTATATGTAAATAGCTGTATTGTCATTTGAATTCTTACAGATCATTTTTAGAAGCACACTACTGTACTGTAAATGGAAGTATAATAATACTTAGTTACCTGAGCTTAATAATAAAAATGATAAATTATGATTTTGTATTACAATAGCTTCTCAGTGATTACGTGGACATTTAGGTAGTTGTTTTTCTTTCTCCAATTGATATTTTACACAATTCAGCCTAATTCTGAAAATTTCAAATGTTTTCAATATCTTTAATTATTTCAGCATTTTCTTTAGCTAAGTTACTAAGAAGGTATTTTTCAGAATGAAGTGATATACAAGGCCATAATACTACAAGTAAAAGAGACAGATGTTTGAATCAACAGGGTTTTAGACATCAAATATAATTGTGTTGTATAGATTCAGTATTAATATAATTGGGTGAAAACACTTCTGCTAAAGCTATCCATCTATAATAGAATTTTGGAAAGAAAATTATTGCGATTCAATAATATATATAAAATTTGATTTACAAATATTTTGCTTAGGTATATCTATGGCCATTCCACCATGAACATACCTGATTTGGTCTTTCTGGATTATCACATTTGAATTTTTCTTTATTCTTTCAAAATGGTAATACTTACTATAGATTGATTCGTTCATTCAGCAATTGATAATTTTCAACACTGCAGTGCAAAGTTTATTGCTTTTATTTATCTTTATAAAATTTTGGATGAGGATTTTTGGAAGTGTGTGTTGACATTAATCATATGTCACAGCATGATTTTGTTAAATAATGGTAACATAAATTTCTAATGTAGGCCCACTTTCTTTGGCTAGGATTCAATAGCAATTTAATTCATTTTTTTTTTTTAATATTTTATAGAGTATAGAGTATATTTATAGAGTAATTGTTTTATCTTCAGTGCATATTTATTTCTATTTTACTTTTGACAGATAGAGAGAGAGACAGAGACAGAGACAGCTAGAGAACCGAACTGTGGGAACTCCCCAGTTCAGCATGTGGGTCCTGCCTGGGCCGGAGCCGGGATTCGATCCTCGGTCCTCGTGGCC
>PVKE010020683.1:0-27269 GCA_004027555.1 Craseonycteris thonglongyai | reverse complement strand
ATACAGCATTCCTTTTCCCCCAATCCATGCTTTTCAGGAGCTTATGAGAAAATTGCTTAGAAACTCTTAGTGTTCATTGTGGACGTTTCTTTATAAGGCACGTACCTCAGCATTTTTAGAAAACTTGTTTTAATTCCCTTCCTGGTCATTGGCTTAGAAGGACTTTGTAAAGATGTTAAGAAGTAGTACTGTAAAGGAAATAAAACATCTTTAAAGAAAGTGCTAAGAATTTTAAATTATATTATTCCTAATAAGTCTAATATTTACTAAATAATAAAAACAGTGATATATATCTAACACTTTACCTAGCATATTTTATTATATAAATGCAAAGTGTGGGGAGTAGGCATTGCAGCAAGGTAAAAAGCTTAACCAGCTCAGGAAAAGGAAGGAACTCAAAGTAGGGGAAAAAATCATATGAAACAACTTTAGAAACTGTATTGTATCCAAACCATCAAATCTTAAAGTATTCTGACTTAATATATTTGAGAAGACCCATATTTCAACATTAACATTTAATAATTTTATACCTATTGTAATCTTACTTTATAAAGCTAATTACTCTCATATAATATTAGTATAGAAGTATTTTAAAGAAAAACATAAAAAATAAGACAGTCACAATAATGTATATGTCTAATTTACCAACTACAGTATATCTTAATACCACCCCCAATTATATAATTAACTAAACTTGTTCTATCTAGGAGAAAAAGGTCTCCTAGAATTAAATTTTGGAAAATGGATGTGATTTTTTGTTCCCAATACCCTAGAGTTCTGAGAAAATCCCTATGGGCTGAGGTCATCTGCTGTCTTTTCTCATAAATGACATAAATCTTATTAACTAAGATTAGAAGTTCAAGGGGTTGGCATTATTAACATGGTGAAGGTTATCTCTCTAAAATTCAATTTTCTCATCTGGAAAATGACCAAGTAAAGGAGGTGTCACTTTTATTAATAAAATTCAATGACTGTTATATAAGAAGCAAGAAAAAACAAGATCCTCTCAGATGGGAGGAAGAGAAAATAGTATTCTAATACTTCAGATAAAAGTTAACATTGAAAGTAATATTATTTTACTAACTTTTCTCAACTCTTCTCTATATCATATCCATCAATTTGAAAGCACTTTCCCCAAATGTAACATCAACATCACTTTGTGACCATCTCAAATACATTTAGACAAGAACAGTAATTTAAGGTAAAATCAATATGATGCTTGATGGTCCTAAATCTCTCACCATGCTTTACTCAGAAATTTTCCATTGATATGAATCAAACAGGTCATATCACAATTGTTGAGGCAGGTAACTCCAGGAGGTTCTGAATATTCGTCACCTTCAGGGAGCAGTAAGATGCATAGTTATGCTTGTCTTTTATATCTTACAGCCCAGCACTTCTGAATTTTTAAGAATTACAGGTTTAGAGTACTCAAACAATTTTCAAATTAAAGAACATGTGTTTAAGTTAAACTTTCTATGTATCTTATAAAGTCGGTCATTTGCAGGGGTCTCACAACCACATGATTGTGATTTGTTGTTATTTTGATACATTACCTGGTTGGTACCAACAATCAAACTTCATAAACTCAATTACTCTCTCAGCAATTTGCTAGGATTACAATGGGGATTTCCTGGCACCTTAGTCTCCTGCCACCTCGGGGTCTGCAGGGTCACTTATCCTTGGGATTGGCTTCCTCTGGCCTAGATGCATTATCTCTGGCAGTTAAAAGCAGCATCTTCTTATGAAGGAGAGAGGTGGTGTGTTATGTGTGAGCACTAGAAAGGGAAAAGTCACTTTTGCAATGAGCATGCAAATGAATTTTTTAAATTCTGAAGGACATGAAATGGCCTATAAAGCATTAACCATAATTAAATGGGCAGTAGCATGGCATAATGGTATGGACGAACCTTCAAAGGCTTGAAATCAGACAGATCTGACATGAGACCTGTCTGCTTTGCCTACCCATCCATCAGCTGTAAAATTTGGAGCGAAATAACCTCTCTGGCCTCAGTGTTGACACCTCTGAAATGAAAATAATAACACCTACATTGCACACAATGCTCTCATATTAGGTCCTAAGTAGGGGAAAAAAATGATAAATTGTATTTCAAATAAATAAAATAAAATATAGATTATAATTTTTAATATATAGAAAAAATATATTTGCTGTGAAAATACATACTGAAATATATGTATAAATAGTATATACTGTAAATACATGTTTATATTAAAAACAAAATATACAGTAAATATATATAAGTATGTATATTTAATATATAATGTATTATATATTAAAATTATATATTAAATTATATATTTTATAAATAAAATTACATATGTATTTAAATACAGATTACTTTAAGTATTCTTATATATTTAGAAAAAAAATTTTCATTCATGGATATTAAATTTGAAAGTAATTGGCATTTGCTACATTTATGAAAATAGTATGCATAAATTCTCTATACATATTACATTTTGATGCCAGAAGAGAACTACTTCTCTGTGAAACAGAAAAAAACCTAACAATTTTTTCAAAGCATTAACTTGTTAACAATAAGTGTATTAAGTAAGAATAAGTTAAGAAGAAAAAGAAACAAAATACTAGAGATTGGGTGGCTTATAAACAGCATTTATTTCTCTCAGTTCTGGAGGCTGGGAAGTCCAAGATCATCGCACTGAGAGATTCCATATTTGGTGAGGTCCTGCCTCCTCATAGACTGCCATCTTTTTCCTATTACCTCACCGGGCAGAAGGAGCAAGAATCTCTGTGGGGTCTAATTTTATAAAGGCACTAATGTCATTCATGAGAACTCTGCCCTCATGACCTAATCACCACCCAAAGGCCCTGTCTTCTAATACTGTCACCTTGAGGGTTAGAATTTGAATTTTTTTGGGGGGGGGGTGCCCAAACATTCAACCTATAACCCAGTATAACCCTAAAATTGATTTTATAAAAATATTTTTAGAAAAAAATTATATGAGTACAAAAACTAGTTTTTTGAAGGAATCGAATCAATATTGGGATTCTCAGTAACTCCAAGATATCATCAATACATTGAAACACTTTTACTGAAGCTTGTCTTTGGTAACTCATGGTAGTTTTTTCCTATTATTTAATTTCAATGATGAAAACAATTATGCAACACTACATTGTAAAAGACCAGTCGTTTGTTCATTTAAAGCATTTCTATGTAGCTTCTTCATGAGCTACTGTTCTACCTCTATTCTGCCAAATTTTATTTGTTCAATTAGCCAATCTTCTTTTCATTTAACCTCATGAATAAGTGACTATTTTACCATGGTAATAGAGGCAGTTATTAATGCCAACATGTTGAGGGCCAGAGGTGAAGTCGCCAAATGACGAGGAATCACGCAGAATGCTGTGTCCTTGGAGGCCTTGTCAGCAAGGGTTGATCTTGGCCGGGGCTGGCGAACCTATGGCACGTGTGCCCAAAGTGGCACGCGGAGCAATTATTTTGGCACGCAGAGCTGTGAATACCATTTTAAAAATTATTGTTTATGCTCTTATAGGCATAAAAATAATCAATACCTCTATCTCACTCAATGGGTTGGCACGCGAGTCGAATGAGTATACTCTTATTTCATAAACTTTGGCACTCAATCGCCAAAAGATTCGCCACCCCTGAATTCTTGGCTAATCTTGCGGCGTTCCAGAAAAAATGAAACAGGTGGATCCCAGCCTGCAAACATCCCACATCCTCTGACACAAATGTCAAAGATAAACAATAACAAAAAGAATGCTTTGACACACGAAGTCCCAGTAAATATGGGGTAGGCCTGGAGTCTTGGTTCCTCAGTCAGAGGTTCCGCCTAGTTCCCCTTTTCTCTAAATTTGTCTCTTATCTTTCTTCATTCTTTGTGCCACTCCTAGACTGCTGCGCTGGATGCGGCAATAATGTTGTTGTTGTTTTTTTTGTGTTTTTTTTTAATATATATTTTTTTTATTTATTTATTTATTTTGACAGAGGAGAGAGAGAGAGAGATACAGAGACAGAGAGAGAACTGAACTAGGGGAGCTCCCAGTTCAGCATATGGTTCTGCATGGGCCGGGGCCGGGGCCGGGGCCGGGGCCGGGACTCGATCCTCGGTCCCAGGCGCTGCAAAGTGAGCACCTAACCCACTGAGCCATCCCAGCTTCCCCTGTTGTTGTTTTTTAATTAAGAGTGAGACTAAATGATTAGCGTGATTTAAGATTGTAATTCTGAAATGCTAAGTAAAAGTACTATAACTAGATCAAGTTTATTCTTAAATACCCTGGGCCTATAGATATGTTCACTAAATAATAATTACACAATGGCATTTCTGATGTTACTGAAACCAGCTCTAACATTTTGATGATATAAACACATTTGTATTTTAAAACAATGTGATAAATTTCCATTTTGTCACTTCACTAATGTTGGATATGGCCATTTAATTTTGGCTGGTAACATAGCTCAAGTGTGGAAATTAGGGATTGGGTTCACTCCAGCCTGAGTAGATGTCTTTGAATCTTGGCTAAAGACAATTCTTGGAACAGTCAAATTAAGGAGACTGAACTGTCTCTATTCTGCATCATCGTATCAAAAGGTTTACTTGTAAAGCATGCTATTTTTATTTTCTTAGTTCGGTGGTAGTGTAAGAAAACCTGATAACTGGTAGATCCTACCTTCTCAACATCTTTCTCCACTCCCTCCCTCCAACCCAATTTTCTCAAATTTAAAGCTTGGCCGATCTGTTCAATTAAAATTCTTTAGTGACAATTCTTCTCCCCAATTCCCACACACACATAGCTTTCCGGATAACATTTGAATTCCTTAGCCTAACATTTTAGGCCCTTCAGTAATTAGCTCCTGCCTAACCTCCTTCTTACCACCTATTCACCCAAACTCTCCATGACAACAATACCCAATATCTGAAAAGACTTAGCAGTATCTAGTATTTCATGCCATTGCACACATGCTGTTCCAGGACTCCTCTCACCCCTTTCTTCATTCTGCAAACACCCGCTGCCTGTTACAACTCACACAAACTCCTTCAAGAAGCTCTCCCCAACCCCAAATAAAATGATGTCCCTTCTCCATGTTCCTTACAACCCTATCCATACCTCATTCACAGCATGTGATCATGTGTTTTCTTTCTGAAGCCTTCTTCCCTGTAATCTCAGTGAGAACAGAATGGTGTCTTATGGGAATTCATTTTTTTTCAGTGCTTAACACAGGGTTTTATATAAAAGGGCACTCAAATATTTATGAAATTAACTAAATGAATCAGCGGGTCTATAGTCAATTAGCTGATTATCATAAGATGTAAATGAGGCTGTGGAATTTACTTCAAATTATATTTTAATACAATATTGTTCTTTCTCCGCATCATCACCCTTTCCCACCCCCTAAGTAGTGAGTGAGAGAGCTAGCCAGAACAAGAACATTGTCACCTTGTTCTGAGGTAGAGCCTTTGTCTAGATCAAGCTCGTCCAACCTGTGGCCCACGGGCCACATGGAGCCTATACGGCTTTGAAAGCAGCCCAACACAAATTTGTAAACTTTCTTAAAATATTATGAGATTTTTTTTTTTTAGCTAATCAGCTATCATTCATGTATTTTATGTGTGGCCCAAGGCAATTCTTCCAACGTGGCCCAGGGAAGCCAAAAAATGGGATACCCCTGGTCTAGATAGACAAAACTGCTTATTTATTTATTTATTTTGACCACAAATTGGCCTTTTTTAGGGCTGCATAAATGTGAAGAAGTTGGTGGGCTGCAGAAACTCACCAACTTGTACACACAATTTCAAGATTCAACCATTTTTTAACCCTTGATTAAGATCTTATGCTCTAAGTCTCCTTTAGAATATGGCCTTCAATCATTTCCTATGTCCCCAAGAATATGCAACCTTTCTTCCACATTCTTGGAATATGTAATTTAAATCATAATCTTTAGCCTCCTCTTATTTGTTTGTTAATCCTACATAACTGAGAAACTGCCAGACAGTATTATGTACTTAGTATTAGTTAGTGCCTGAAGGAGTCCTCTGCAAGCTGCATCTGCCCTCACCCTTCTAGAAAACCTGCCCTCAGGAAAGAAATCAATGATCTTTCCCAAGTCACATATAGTGCCAGGACTGAACTCTTGCTTTACTCAATAAAGTGCCTTCACAGGACTGTCTTCAGATCCTTGAAATTCTCTATCCTGTTGTTTTCTATAGCACTGCACTGTAGGCTTGTCTCTTTTCTGATGGCCTCTTCTCAGACCTCTCTGCTGGTACCATTTTCTTCTTCATTCTGTCTCACCTCGTTTTTCTGCATTTTCTCCCATCAGCCTCATCTTGCAAACATGTCCACACAGAAAATCCCAAGTCCATATCTCCATTCTTAAACAATAAACTTCCATCTCCTTCTCTTCTGAGGTAGATCATTATTCCACCCAACCGGCTCACCCTCTATCCTCTTCTATTTTTATTTCCATCTAGTGTTATTTCCATCCAGTGTTGCCAACGCCTCATTTGAATCTTACTTGGATTTGCCACTTCTGTTTTCATAGTTCACATATTATGCCAAGATTAACAACTGTATCTTAAAACAAACAAAATGAAACACTTCAACAATTGCTATAAACCAAACACTATACTAAGTCATTTGTATACTTTATCTTTAATCTTCACACCCTATGAGTTTGTATCACTCTGATGTGCACTTCACACCATGAAAGAACTGAGGTTTTAATCTTTCAAGATTAAGTGGTTTACTCAGATCACTCTGTAAGAAGCAGTGTCATCATTTGAATGCAGAATATCTAGTGCCAAGCACACTGAGTCACACTGCCTCTTCCAGATCCCTCCAGTTCCTCTTTCTTTTCTTCTTCCATGTATCCTGCACACCACTTCTTCCAGAAAAATTCTCCTTTAACAGAGCACCGCTGTTAATACAGACTGCTCAAGGAAGAAGGAGACCTATTGACTTTGTGCTACTGTATGAATTTTCATTGAATGAACACCTGACATAGCACCCTCTTCTTAAATTTGTCAACCTGTTAGACTCTTTTCTTTAGGGAATAGAACTTAGCTCCTTCATCAACTTTAAGCTCGACTGGTTGCCTTAATTTCAGTATCACCTGCACTTTTGGAGGAAAATGACTCCTTTCGTCAGCCCCAATTCTGGAGCCCTCACTGTCCAGGTCAGCCATCAATCCCTCCTATCAGCGTGGGGATTCAGATACCACAACTCTACAGTGGTTTCTGTCACTTCAAATTCAGAGTCTTTCAAAACTTTTTCACAACCTTATCAAACCAAGGAATCCTATTGCTCCCACCTAATACCAACCAATCTATGCAGTACGCTTTCTTTGATTCTACCTATGCAGCTCAGCTTCTTCATGCTGTCCTTTACTTAGAAATGCCTTCAGTATCATCCCTGCTTTTCCGAAGTGAACTAATTTTAAAGCTCTATCTCAAATTATATTTCTTTTATAATTTCTTCCTTAACTATTACAATCTTCTTCCTTCCCAGAACTCTTGACATATAGTCTGCTCTACATTGCTTATCTATCACAGTGATTATACTGCAACATTATGCTTCATATCTCCTTAACTAGGGAGGCATGGCACTTTCCAGAACAAAAGAAGTGTCTTCTCTAAAGACAAATTCCAGTTTCACCCTTAAAAGACAGAACTAGCTTACAACTAAGTGACATCATCTATCTTGAAAGAAAATTAAAGATATTTGATTTCAATTGCCATCTCTACATAATATACCTATAAATCTTTATAATGTATATTTGTATAACTCATCTGTGTTGGCTTTGTCTCCTCAACAAACCATAACTTTCTAGAGGACAGGGACTATGTCTCATATCTATAGCCCCTGCGGCATCTATGATAGTCCTACCAGGCAAATAACAGACACTCAGTAAATACTACTTTAGAATCCAAACTCATTGATAATTTTCAACTCAAGAGTTCTACTATCAAATGTTGATAGTTCTGATGTGTTCATATGAGACCAAAGACAATGATTTTAGGGCAAAGAAATAATTTTCTAATTTTGTTCACATAAAATGAGCAATAATTTTTCCCACACATTTCAAAGTATAGTACTGAAACTTTTTCTCAGTGGCACATTTTGAATACTAGCATTTCATCAACACACTAAAAGGATTAAAAATCTCAAACAATCTGAAACAACAGTAGCTACAGGTCAGTGGTAGATATGATGCAAGCACTCCTACATCAAAAATCTCACAGCATATACAGTAGTATTTGCATGGTCACTCTTTAGCACTGTGTTAATGTGTGAACAAACTGTTTACTTTCCTGACCTCACTTTCTTATATTGTCATAAATTAAAATTTCAACTTGTTCTGGTAAATACTTTGGCACTGACTGTATGCTAAGCTTCTTATTTTCTGCCCTGAGTTGAACTCCATTCCCCACCACAAAGTTCATAGCTGAAAGCACATAGCTCAATGTTCTATCTGACAGACATTATTGTGGCAGTATATAACCACAACTGTAGCCCAAATAAAGTCAACACATTGAGCAAATTTGGGGGCACACTTATGAAAATTCAGATACAACAGGGTTCATAAATGGGGTGCAGATATATAGGTTCAAGCAAATTATCTGCAAAAGAGATACATAAATACTGAAAAGTATGATGAATAATTTATTAGCTTTTAAGAATACATAAACTGGTGTTTTTCTGTCCTACAGTGACCAAAAATGAAGAAGTAAAAATAATTATGGTGAAACACTACAGAATAGGTTTAGATGAAAAATATGAAGTAACAAAAAAGTGGTCTTTGGACGACCTACAGATGATTGATGGAAAAGAAGCAGATACCGTAAGTGTTATGCTTTGTAAAGGAGATATGGGATCAATACGCTGGAGATCTTCATATTCAATATCCTACTTCATATATTCTTGGCATGTAACTAAGTGTTAAGATGATATATTGTTCTTAAGTGGTACAGTTTAATCTACTGGGATGATCTACTATTTTTCGTTTTTTGTTTTTGTTGTTTTTGTTCTGCTTTTGAGTTTAAATTTGAATTCTGTTCACTAAATTTAAAAACATCTTTCCCAAGGGCTTCTTAACAGGTTAAACACAACCTCCTCATCAGTCCTGAAACTGTAAATATACAGTGTTACCACCACTACTCTCTCCCCACACCAATTTCCTATGTAAGTTTTGACAATTCATTCCCTCATCTTCAGATTTTACTGTCAATTAGCCACTTGATCCTCCAGTAGAATCAATCACTCTTGGAAATCCTACAACCTTACAGTTGAATGGAGGAGAGCATATACTCCAATCTCTCCACTTGACCACATGACAAATAGTTTTCCTAGTCTCTCCTTGAACTCTTCTACAGATGGAGAACTCATTACCACATGAGGAAGTCCATTCCATTTCTGAATTGCCACACAAAATTTGCTTTACTATTGCATCCACCCAGTAGTTTTACTTTTGCCATTTGGAGCAATCCAGAACAAATCCTCCTTTCACATAGTAGCCTTTTCAATACTTGAGGACAATTATAATATTCCCTCAAGTTTTTTCTTTTCTAGATTTTTTTAAATTTATTTTTTTATTGTTTTTGACAGAGAGAGAGATAGAAAAAGATACAGAGACAGAGATAGAGAGAAGGGGGAGGTCCCAGAACAGTCTCCATAGTTGCATATCATTGGTTTTTCCACATAGTTTCATTCCACAGGTGGGCGCGGGGATGCACAGGGCGGGAACTGGGCCGGGGTCTCACCCTGGTGAGAACTGAACTGTGGGCACTCCCCTGTTCAGCATATGGATCCACACAGGCCAGGGCCAGGATTCGATCCTCGGTCCCCGGAGCTGCAAAGTGAGTGCTTAACCCATTGAGCCATCCCAGCTTCCCCTCTTTTCTAGATTAAACATACCCATTTCATTCTTTAAATAACTTTCATATGAAGAACATATAAGATAATATGACAGGACAATACACACACTAGTAAAATCGTGTTATTTTTTTTCTCATGACATTATTTTAACACCCTTCACTACACTATTTTTTCTCTTCTGAAATGCTTCAGTTATTTAGATTTAAGCACAATATTTTAGAATTGGTGTGATTAGTTTGTATTTCTTTTGATTTGGACTTCTTATTTCTATTAAACACTTAACTGAAACCTGGGGTCTTTTGTGCATGAAATACCATTTAACCTCATATGCCATGCCCTCTACTTGCATGCAATAAAATCTAAATAAAGACCCTGGTGATCTGGCTTCTTTATCCTTGGTCATTCCCCTTTAAGCTACATATAGCACTTAACTACTGACTCTTGAGGCTTAGGGTACTAATCACTTCTGTCTCTCACCCCATTCCCAGATTCCCCACTGGGTAAAATCCTAATCATGTCTTCCTCCCTGAAACTGCCATCAGATTGTGAATATAAAGATATTATAGCCATAATCCTAACAAACTACATTTGTTGGACCTTTTCTTGGGGGGAGGGGGTCTCTTCTCTGGATGGAACAATTTTTTTTTAAAACTGGGATCGTGGCTTTTCATCTTTTATTATATCTGCCTGATAGATATTAGGCACTCAATAAATATTTGTATTATTGTTGGATGAATGAGACTTTAAGTTCAAATTTATTGTTTATCCTATTAAATGCAATGTTCTTAGTCTGCCTTATTCTTCCCACCTACCAAATCTTCTAATATTTTGATTTTTTTAAATATTCATTATAGTATGATGCAGATTTAATGAGCACAACACTTAGGACTTCATGCAAATCAATAATAAAAATGATGAAGTGGGCAGGGCTAAGTGGATTCCTCTAGGTAATTGATAGGTTATCATTATTACTAGTAGTAGTACTGCTTCCTGCTACCACCTCACACTTGGTAAACTCTTACCAGGTGCCAGAAACCACACAATGCTTTTTCCATATATAATTTCACATAGTCATTACAAACCCCATGGCTTTGATTCTATTATTATTCCCAATTTACACATTAGGAAAATCAAACTTGGAGAGAGTAATTGACTTGCTCAAGGTCACATAGCTAGTAAGTGGTGGAGTTAGACTCTACCCAGAAATCTATTAATTTGCCTTCTTTGAGCTACTTGTTTAACATCTCTACAAATTTATATATGAGATATGATCAAAAAATGTGATGAATGATTAAATTTTAAAAAATTTATTACAGTATATACACATAGCCATTAATCCCCCTCGAAATACTCCTTTCTCCTCGCTTTGAACACACTTATCCTGTCATTCTTGCCACTGTCTGAAGCAGTTCTGGAAGTCCTCCTTCATGAGTGTCTTTAGCTGCACTGCCATGGCTGTCTTGATGTCCTGAATCAATTCAAAGCATTTCCCTTTCATGGTCATTTTGACTTTGGGGAAGAGCCAGAAGTTGCACAGTGCCAGATTTCATGAATCAGGTGGATGAGGGCACACTGTAATATTTGTAATTGCCATACCAGGAGCCATGAGTGACCTGAATCATTCAGGACATTGAGGCAGCCATGACAGTGCAACTAAAGACAATCACGAAAGGAGACTTTTAGAACAGCTTCAGAAAGTGGCAAAAACCATAGGATAAGTGTGTTCAAAGTGAGGAGTATTTTGAGGAGATGAATGGCAATGTGTCTTTTACTATAATAAATTTTCTTATTTGAACATTCTAGAGACCATCTTATTAAGCGAAATAAGTCAGACTGAAAGAATCAGGAAACACATGACCTCACTTATAGGTGGAATATAAAAGTGAAAGTAACAAAGACACAGAGACCTATGGACACACTCAATAGCTTGGTGATTGCCGGAGGGAGGGGGAGGAGGGGGGAGGGAGAGAGGGAGGGAAGGTGGGAGAGGTTACTGCATTTTTTTGAGAATTTACTCTGTATCAGGCCCTGCTAGGCTCTGAGGATACAGTAGAGAATGAGACACACAAAAGCACTTAATTCTACCTTAGTTAATTAATTATCTGTCTGAATACCTAAATTTTGTTCTTAAGATCTTTAATGGAATCAATATATGTGACCTACAATAATCCTGTCTATCACCTACTAGTAGGAATCCTGTTTTTTTTAATTTGGGTTATTTATCACAACTCCTTGGTAAAAGCATGCTGGTTCATCACTCTCTTCCCTATGGACTCATATAGCATTTTTCTGAGAATACATTCTACATAAATGTTCAACACTTAGGAAATACTTAGATATATTATTGCATATCAATATGCTGGAATACTACACAGCCATTAAAAATCATGTTTCCAAAAGACTACTTTGAACACAACTGTTCACCATTTAATATGTTTTTTAAAAGGCAACCAAAAGCAAAACTTTCCTATAATATTCCCATTTTTCATATTTAGTCTATCATATTAAAAACTGAAATCTGAACCTTAAATTTTATCTGGGTTTTTTTTTAAGATTTATTTATTGTTTTTGACAGAGAGAGAGAGAGAGACGGAGTAAGAGACAGAGAGAAGGGGGAGGGCCCAAAACAGTCTCTATAGTTGCACATCATCGGTTTTTCCACGTAGTTCCATTCCACAGGTGGGTGGGGCTGCACAGGGCAGGAACTGGGCCAGGGTCTCGCCCTGGTGAGAACTGAACTGGGGGCACTCCCCAGCTCAGCATATGGGCCCGCACAGGCTGGGGCCAGGATTCGATCCTTGGTCCCCGGGTCTGCAAAGTGAGCACCTAACCCACTGAGCCATCCCGGCTTCCCCTATCTATGTTTTAATAATAACAATTATCTGTGTGATAGGATTACCCAATTTTTAATTATTAATTTTCTTCTTTATATGTTTATGTACTTGCCAAAATTTCTATACTGCATTATATTTTATCAGAAATCAAAGTCAAGTTCACTAATCTGTAGTTTCGGGAATTAACCATCCTCACCTCTTTTTCTGACCATTTTTCTCTTCATATTTTTTCTCAAGTTCTCAAATATTACTGATGCCATAATTATTTCTACAAATTTGGTCAGTATCTGAGGATGCATTCATCAAGTATGCCAACTTAGATTCACTGAAAGCAGATAGCAGTGCTATTTTCTCTTCACCTTTCTGGCCTTTCATTCCATACCAACAATATTCATTCTTCTGTTTCCCATTTGAAAATCATTATCTTTGATAGTAAACTAGATATGAAAATGCTGAATATTTCTATTTTTCTCATCACTTTGAAAACTAAGAAAACCTATACTATCCAGAGTACTTTTTTTTTAAAGATTTATTTTTTACAGATGAAATAAAACTATTCCAGTTATTCTGGGAATTTCCACTTCTCTCTCTTAGACTTGAATTCTAAGGTGTCAGCATTTATTTATTTATTTTTTCAATAGTAATGATACAATTTTAAATAGAGCAATAAGAGCCAGAAAGTTGTCACTTTTAAAATGAAATGGAATTGAAATTGAAGTCAATTTATAAAGCAGAAATGAAATGACTGGGGATTTGGAGACTGATATGATGCAGTAAGAGAGAGGATGATATTGCAAATTGGGGTTGTGTTGGCTGAGATGCCAGCGAGCCAGGTCTCACCTCTCTGGAAACTATTATCCTAGCTATAAACAAGAGATTACTGCACAATCTGTGAGATCCCTTTTAGCTCTAGGATTCTATCCAGAAAGAAAGAAAAAGGGAAAGGGAGAAGATGGTAGAGAGGAAGAAGGAGAGAGGGAGGAATGGAGGAAACTTATTTTTAAATTTTGGTGTGTTCGGCACCAAGAAGAGAGAAACCGGGGAAGCCGGGATGGCTCAGTGGGTTAAGTGCTTACTTTGCAGTGCCAGGGACCGGGGATCGAATCCTGGCCCTGGCCCGTGCAGAACCATATGCTGAACTGGGAGCTTCCCCCGGTTCAGTTCTCTCTCTGTCTCTGTATCTCTCTCTCTCTCTCTGTCAAAAGTAAAAATAAATAAAAATATAGTTTTTTAAAAAAGAAGAGAAGAAACCTTTTCTCACCTCCAGAAGTCTCTAAGTGGGTTTAATCTTTTCTTCCATCCCTACCCATTCTCTCAAATTCATTACCCTAGGAAGGAAGGAAGAGAAACAGAGGAAGGAAGGGAGGCAGGAGTGGAAGGGGCTTCTATGTGCATGCCTACTCAGGCTTCAGTTATTAGGCTAAAGGAAAAAATTAATCCTTTTTAAGTATCTCCAAAGTATACCAGATATTTTCTACATGCTAAGGGAGAAAATGTTTCAATGAGAAAACTACGTAAGTGCTGTAGGAATCGCGGTGTGTGTCTGGCATTCATGGTCTCATACACTCGAAGAATGATGATGTGGACTTGTGAGGAAAGGTTGAGCAGCAGAGGTTTTATTGAAAGGAAAGACAAAGCTCTCTAACGAGAGGGGACATCTGAAAGTGGAATGCCCACAACCAAGGCCAAAAGCTATTCCTTATATAGGTTATGCCTACATATTAATGTTTGTCTCAGGAGATATGCTCTGTTGCCTAGGCTCAAAGGAGTTTGAAACAAACCAGAAGACACTCCTGTAGGACATAAATCTGTTTCACCTAAGGGTTGCTATAACATAGAGACCCTGGCACCAACTAACTCATTCCAGTCCAAACTCGGTTGTCCTAACTACTCGTAACATTATATTCCTAGATACAGTTGCCTAGACATTCACTAACTATCCTGATTCATAAGTGTGATTAGCATTTAGTAACGGAATGCTTATAACTTTCTTTTATTGAGATTCTTTGCAGAAGTGTCTTTCAAGCTTTAATTGACAGCTAGGAAAAATTCTGTGAGGTGTGACTAGGGGAACACTGCATTTAAAATCACATCACACTTGTCCATTATTTTTAAAAAGTGTTGTTTTTAAATTTTATTAATGGTATAAAGCAAGGTGGTATTAACACCAGTATCACAATCTTTGGGGGCAGATTTGGGAAATGGAACTATGATTTATTAATCTTTATACTATGCAGTTCATATGATTAATTTCATGTAAACTTAATAGCAACCCTATCTAAAAAGAGGAGAAAAGTGAGGGACAGATCACATAAGTACTTTGCCCATGGTTACATCAGAGATTCAAAATGGTTGTCTAACTTCAAAACTCATCTTTTTCCTGCTTTCTATAATTTTTCTATTTAAAAAAGAAATCACAAATGCTTAAGTTGTTTGTAAATAATTTTTACATGCTACATGGTAAATTATTCATATTCTTGTTTGGTTTCTCTCCACCTCTTGTCATCTGGGGCAATATTTACCTCTACTTCTCTTTTTATAGGACTACTTCAGATCAGTTCAACACACACTTGTTAAAAACTCAGTAGCTGCCAAGGATAAGCACTAGGAATAAAAAGATAAATAATTCAAACCCTCTTCCCTCCAGGAGAGTTAGGAGTTAGACAGATAATGAATGTGAACGCATTTTGTAAATGGAAAAGCACCTTATAAACACAAGGCATTGTTGCTACTGGTATTAGTAACAATAACAAGTATTATTTTAACATGCAAGACTTAGATCAGGTTTCATATCTGGTTTTTTTTTCCCTAACATCTCTACTAGAAGTATAACAAGAGCCTAGAGACAGTCTTTAGTAATTTTTCAATTCAGTCAAATGATTTAATGATCCTTGTGATTAATTTCAAAGGTAATTCCTTGCTGTTAACTTCAAAGTCAGCAAGTTGGTGATCTATATAGTGTGCCAAAAGCTAATTACCCATCCTGTATAACCCCTTTCTACCTTTGGAATAGCACGAGGAAAAGTAGAGAAAAGTAGAAACCTTTTCTCCCTTCCAAAAGGATGTAAGTGGGTTTATTCTCTTCTTCCATCCTCACCTAGCCTCTGAAATTTACTACCTTTGGAAGAGTTGATAACTGTACATTCTGAGACATGTTTTATTTGTATAGGAATTGAAAAATAGGTTCTTCAAAAATAATCATTCTTGTTGTTTTTTATAGAGGCAATATGTTTGAAGCAGGTAGACTTGGAAAGCTAATTTGTAGATTTTATAAATGTTTGATACTAATTAGACAGGACAGAATACAATGATAAGGTCCCATTTCAAATGGTACTTATGCTCAGCCTAGTCTCATTGGGCTAAATTCAAGGTGGCCATAGGCTGACCATAAGTACCATTTGAAATAGGACAGTACATTGTTTTCTGTCCCATTTAAAACAGTACATCTGATCAGCCTAATACTAATACTTTATAATCAATAAGCATATACAAAAGAATATAAAAGGATCCAGGAAATCTAGTTACGGTACGTTCCTGACTACAAATAAAAGTATGTCTCTCTTTCTCTTCTAGGACAATCCTTTTTTTGATCTGCATTTCAAGAAAGTGTACAGATTGGAAGCATATAGTTGTGCTTCTAAATATGCCTTTGCTCGAACTGTAAATAAGCTGAATCACGCATATCTTAAGAAGGACTTACAAATTGTGAACTTTGATTCTACTTACATTAACGATGATTCCTTTTGGTCCTCCAACAACAAGGATTGCTTGGTTCTTATGAGAATATGCTTTTATGCTTTCAATCTAGTGTGCCTGTCTCTGTGTCCCCTACCACTCTAAGATGTATATCATGTTCTTTCAACAGTATTCTGTAAAAATGGTTTTCTAAATTAATATCTATAGTCATGACTTTGTTTTTTCCCTTCATCACTGACTATTATTTATATGAAAATAAAGTGATGCTTTGTGAATTGCAATGAAATATGTTTTAATGCAATTATTCAACATATAAATCAACAGAATAAAATTGAGAGTTCAGAAGCTATCATCTATGGTCAACTGATTTTTGACAATGGTGCTAAGCTTATTCAAAGGGGAAAATAATTATTTCTTCAACAAATGGTTCTGGTACAAGTAGATATCCACATACAAAGAATGAAATTGAACCCCAAACTTACACCATGTACAAAAATCAACTGAAATGGATTAAAGACTTTAATGTAAGATTTGCAACTATAAAGCTCCTCGAAGACAATACAGGTGTAAGGCTTTAGGACCTTGGATCCGGCGACATATTCTTATGATGCAAAAAGTGTGGTCAGTAAAATAAAACAATAGATAAATTGAATTTCATCAAAGTTACTTTTGCATCAAAAGATATCACAAAAGTGAAAATCAATCTATAGAATAGGAGAAAATATTTGCAAATCATGTATCTGATAAGGGCTTAATACCCAGAATATATAAAGAACTCCTGAAACTCAGTAACAAAAAGGCAAATAGCACAATTAACAAATGAACAAGGGATTTGAATAGACATTTATCCAGAAAAGATAAATATGGTGTAAGTTTTGGGATAAGTGTTCGCAAAGATGTGGAGAAATTGGAACCCTCATACTTTGCTGTGGGAGTACATAATGGTACAACCACTGTGTAACACAGTTTGGTGTTTTCTCAAAAAACCTAAACACAAAATTACCAATGACCCAGCAATTCCATTCATAATCTACCCAAAAGGATTGAAAGCTGGAACTTGAATAAATGTTTGTACACCAATGTCATTGCAGCATTATTCATAATAGCTAAAAGATCGAAGTAATACAAAGTGTCTATCAATAGATGAATGAATAAATAAAATTTGGTATTGACATACAGTGGAATATTATTCTGCCATAAAAAGCAAGAAATGTCTGATAGTTGCTACAACATGGATGAACATTGAAAATAAGCTACCACATGGATGAACATTAAAAATATGCTAAGTGCAATAAGCCAGACATGATAGAAAAAAGATTGTATGATTTCACTTATACAAAATATTTAGTATAGGCAAATTCAGAGACAGGAAGTATATTAGATGTTACCAGGATCTGGGAAGAGGAGCAACTGGGAATTACATAGATTCTGTTCATGATGACAAAATGGTTTTAAAATAGATGGTGGTGATGGTTGCACAACATTTTTAATATAACTAATGCTGCTGAATTGTACATTTAAAAATGATTAAAATGGCAAATCTAATTTGATATATTTTATAATTTTTTAAAGACTTATTTTATTGTTTTTGACAGAGAAACACAGAGACAGAGAGAGAAGGGGAAGGGACCAGAGCAGTCTCCATAGTTGTATGTCATCAGTTTTTGACATGGTTGTTCCACACAGGTGGGCGGGGGATGCACAGGGTGGGAACCAGGCCAGGGGCCTCCCACATGGGAGCATGCCCCCTCGAGCCAGGGGCCAAACCAGGGCGGTGGGCAGAGGGAACAAACTGGGGGCCTCCCACATGGGAAGCACATCCCAGTTCAGCACATGGGTCCACACTGGCCAGGGCTGGTTACAATCCTTGGTTCTCAGGGCTGCAAAGCAAGCTTAACCTGCTGAGCCAACCCAGCTTCCCCCACAATTTTGTAAATAATGTAATATGCAAAAAGTCATTGACATAATTTATATGGGTGAATTGTATGATATGCAAATTATATTCTCAATAAAGTTGTTAAAAAAAAAAAGGACTACCTCAGTCAAGTAGAAGAAAACATGGGTAAATTTTTTTATAAATTGAGAATGAGGAAAACTAGCTAGATTTGACTAATAACTCAAATCCAAAAACAACAAAGAAAAATAATTACATAACTAGAAGAAGCTTTTGCATTAAAAAAAAAAAAACTAAAGCTAAATAACAAATGACAAGCTAGAAAAAAATTGCAACTGCTATAACAATATGCCACTACCCTTCATATATGGAGTGCTCCTAAAATTAAGGTGTCAAGAGACCAACAACACAATTTGCTTAAAAATAAGTAAAAGATATGAACAGATATTTCATAGAAAAAGAATTGCAAATGATACTTCAATACATTTTTTAATGCTCAGCCTTTCCTATAGAGAATTTAAATTAAATCTACAGTGTGATTCTCACCTGTCAGATTGTCAAAAATATGAAACTTTGATAATATACCATTTAAAATGGGAAAACAGTTTCTTTCATTCATTGCTATTGGAAATACAAAAGGGTACAAATCCCACAGGAGAGAAATTTAACAATATCACACAAAACTACAGATACATACATCTATAATTTGCCCCAGCAATTTAATTTTATTTCTAGGACTCTAGCCCAAAAATACTTTAGCAAAGATACAGCATGACACATGCACAAGGCATGTGACGTTGTTTGTATGAGCAAACTATTTCAAATAACCCAACTATCCATCACTAGAAGATGAATTGAATACACTAAGGTACACAAATACGGTACCATGCAGCAGTACCAAGTGGAAAATAGGAAAGGCTCCAGGTGTGCCATGATTGGAGGCTGCTAGCATGGAGGAACTGTAGGAGAGCTAACTAGAAGCAGGGCATTCTATGTGATTGATTAAGGGTGAGTTTTTTTACTTTCTCCAGTTGGCCCTAAGTCTGAAGAGGGGTCAATTGTGTGGAAACTTTCTGTTATTAATCAAGTCCTTGATGTTTTGGGCCCATTTTTACAGGGGTCATTATTTGGGTTTCTAGACTGGTTGTGACAGACAATAGTTTGACTTCCTGGGCTAGTTAGAATACATACTGGGTTGGCTTTCACAAATGGTTGCCGCAGTTTGGACCTCAGAATTCTATTTGTATATGTAACCTGGCCATTGTTCATTTGTATATTCAGAACTATGTTGGGTGGGAGAGTTGGGTGAGGGGGGGTAAGGAGGAGGAATCAAACACACAGTGATGGAAAGCGAGCTGATTCTGGGTGGTGAGCACATAATGCAATGTATAGACAATGTAATGTAGAATTGTACACCTGGAAACAATGTAATTGATATCAATTAATGTCACCCCAATAAATTTAACAAAAAAAGAAAAAAAAGAAATATGTTGTTAATGATGGTGTTTACATGACTATATACACTTGCCAAAATTCATCAAACCTAAAGTCATATTTAGGAGTTTATACTGCTACCATATTGGTAGCATTATTTTTTATGCTAAATAGGAGTATTGAGTGTTTGTAAGGTAAAGCATATGCTATTTTAATGTATCAGAAACCAAGATTTTAAGCTTAAAAGAAACTAAACAAGTATAAAATCACAGAAATTATAACCCTGTAATAGTAAATTTAACTGGAAATATTAATATAAACTTATTAATATAAACTCCTCTTTAAAAAATAAGCACGCATTTCTAGATTTGTCCACTGAGACCTTGAAACAAAGATGTGAGCAATGAGCATCTTAGCATGTAGGGTGGTTTATAAATCCTATTTCCCATCTAAAAGAATAAACACTGCTCAGGATCTGAGGCAGAAAATGTACATGATGAACATGTGAAATCCTGATGTACCAAAAAGAAAGGAAACTATCAAAGTCGGTTAGTCAGTCAAAGGACACAGGAGCCAATAGCTCCCACCAGTGGATGCCAGAGTAGCTCAGCAGGTTGAGCGTTCACCCTGCAGCCCCAGGATCTGGGGATCGAGTTCTGGCCCTGGCCTGTGTGGATCCATGTGCTGAACTGAGGTGTACTTCCCATGTGGGAGGCCCCCAGGTGAGTTCCCACCAGGATGAGAGCTTCCCATGTGGGAGTCCCCAGGTTCGGCTTCTACCGGATTAGAGCCTCCCATGCAGGAAGCCCCTGGTCCAGTTTCCACCCTGTGTGGGATAAAACTATGTTGAAAATTGATGACGTACAGCTATGGAGACTGCTCTGGGCCCTCCCCGTTTTCTTTCTGTCTGTCTGTCTCTCTCTCTCTCTCTCTCTCTCTCTCTGTGTCAAAACAATAAAATTAATCTTAAAAAAAAAAAGAAAGAAAAGAAAGAAAATAAAACAAATATATATATACATTATAAATTTAATAATACTAAAAAAAGTCTCATTTTTCGTCAGTGGAATATCTGAAAATTGATAAATGAAACACTCAAGTAGGTATTTTGCCTTTCCTGTAGGAACTGCATTTCAGGTAATAGATCATAGGGGAAATTTTAAAGAAGAATTTCAAATAATAAGTGCAGTAAGCATGACAGAATTAGAAAATAACCATTTTGCAAACTCTAATGAAATAATGGGTTTAGGCAACAATTATCAATGAATGCTAAAACCGTTAGATGAAAGAAGCTTATAATGAAAGGACCAGGCTGACACCACTTGAACTCAATGAGCAATCTTAGTGTCACTAAAAGTAAATCAACCAGCCTTAACTCCTCACAACATGATATAGTAAGAAGTGCACAGGGATTGCCAGGATAGCTCAGCAGGTTGCACGCTTGCCTTGCAACCACAAAGTCTGGGGATCAAATCCCAGCCCAGGCTCGTGCAACCCAATACACTGAACTGCAGGGCTACTGGTAACCGCCGAGATGTCTCTGCAGGAAAGGTTCTTGCTTCACATGCTGGAGGTGCCCGGTTCAGTTCCTGCCCTGCACAGCTCCACATCCACCTGTGTGGAATGAAACCATGTCACAACTAATGATGTACAACTATGGAGACTGCTCTGGGCCCTCTCTCTCACTCTTTCTCTCAAACAATAAAAAATAAATCTTAAAATTAAAAAAAAAGAGGTGAACAGCATCACCAATGAAGGAATCTTGTCTAAATTTGAACCTGAATCTAATCAATATTTAGGGTTTAGCTACTTTGAAATTCTACATCACCAATGACTCAGTTTCTCTAACCAGTGTTTAAAAGTGTGACAGAAAGAAACACTGTTTATTATTTCCTTATTTCCTAAGATTAAAAAAAAAAAACCTTAAAAAATATAACATCCAAATATAACATGTAGACCTGGTTTGCACCCTGATTTGAATATATCAAGTATAAAAAGATGGTTTTGAAACAGAAAAATCTGAATTTGGAGGGTATTAGATATTAAAGAATGATTGTTGATTTTGTTCTGTGATAAGGATGTGGTGAGTGTGTTTTATAAAAATCCTTATAAATGAGATAAGATAGTTATAAACTGGGCTATTTACTGGTGATGTGGCATAAAGTGGGAATTTATTTTCAAACACTCCAAAAAGAATAAATGGAGGACAATTTTAAAAAGATTGGAAAATCATTCTTTAAACTGGGTGATGAGTACATGGGAGTTCATTATACCAATCTCTCTAATTTTGTGTATGTTTTAAATGTTTCCTAATAAAACATTTAAAAATACTGACATCTATCATTCTGGAACAAAGGTTGAAGATCATTTCAAAATATGATTCTCTTATAAAAGCAGCCAAAGTTCCTTGAGAAAGGCTGGGCAGATGAAATGCTAGATTAGTCCAGAACTTCTTATACCAGAGGATTAGGAAGCCAGATTGCTCAGCTGGTTAAGCGCTCACTTTGCAGCTCCAGGGACTGAGGATCAAATCCAGGCCTGGCCCATGCAGACCCATACGCTGAATTGGGGTGTGTCTCTCCTGCGGGAAGGCCCCAGTTCAGTTCTCACCCCCAGTTCAGTCCATGGCTCAAGGGGGCGCACCACCCATGCGGGGGGCGGGGGGCCAGCCCAGTTCCTGCCCACCTGTGTGGAACACAATCATATCAAAAACTGATGACATACAACTATGGAGACTGCTCTGGGCCCTCCCCCTTCTCTCTGTCTCTCTCTGTCTCTGTCAAAAACAAGAAAATATATCTTAAAAAAAAAAAAGGATGAAGGCAAAAAAAAACATAAAAGACCATTTGAAATAGCTTCCAATGGCCAGAGGTGGAACAATTTCAGCAACAAAACAAGTAATGGAAGTATTGGAACATAACCCAAAGATTAAAATAAATATCTTATGGGTTCATATTGATAGAAATGAATAAATGAGTAGAAAAGGAACAGCTCTTTCTTACGGCATAATTACAAGTAAAAGTGAAAAGCATGAAGAAAACTAATAAAAGTAGAAAAAATGAGAGGTATAGAAAATCACCAATAAAAATATCACTGTAATAGTTGCAGGCACAAATCAACAAATGAAAGCTAAAATTAGTGCATAACAGTTGAAGGAGAAATAGAATATTTTCAAACCCTCAAAGTATCTCCCCTGATATATTTGTTGACTAAAATAGGAAAAAAATAGCAACTTCACTGTGGCAGACATCTGATAGACAGTCCCTTAACAAGGAGATAAAGGTTAATATCACTGGTAGTAATAAAATATATCAATATCGTGTGCCCCCTAATATGATGCACTGAGAAAGACATGTCACCTCTGCGGTGTTCTTCCTCCAACTTTATAAACTTAGCCTGAACATGAGGAAACATCAGACAAATCCAAATTGTAAGACATGCTACAAGTTACCACTCCTCAAACAACAAAATAGCTGCTATAACAAAATAACAATGCAACCAACTGAATGGGAGAAAATATTTGTAAATCATATATCTGATAAGGGGTTAATACCCAAAATATAGAGAAATCCTCTGGAACTCAATAGCAAAATATTCAAATTTAAAAAATGGGCAGAAAATCTGAATATACATTTTTCTGAAGAAGACATACAGATGGCCAACAGATATGTGAAATGATGCTCAATAGCAATCATCACAGAAATGCAAATCAAAACCATAATGAGATATTGTCTCACATCTGCTAGAATGGCTATTACCAAAAAGACACAAGATAACAAGTGTTGGGGTTAACAAATTGGGGCCAGGAAGAGGGAAAGGAAATGGATGGGTGAAGAGAGCCAAAAGGTGAAACAAACAAACAAAAAAACACTAAATAAAAATAATGCAATAAATAATAATGAAACAAAATAATAAAATAAAATAAGACCAGCTTTCTGAACCAGGCAAAGGAAGGGAAACAAAGGCAGAGAATGTTTAAGGTGTATATATTTTGTATGATTTCCTGCTTTAGTTGACTTTTTCAACTCTGATTAGAGACCCATTCTAGAATTTTTCTTGCACCTAGCTCAAAGGGATATGATGAGAATTAAATGGGAAAATCCAGGGCCAATGCTTGGCACATAGTAAGCCCTCTTTACAGCATATTAATAGTGAGACAAACAATAGTAACTCTAGTAAGAAACTAGAGTAACTCTAATAATAAGAAAGAGTGAGTATATTTGTTTGCTAGGGCTGCCATAACCAAGTACCACAAACTTTAGTGGCTTAAACAACTGAAATTAATTGTCTCACAGTTCTGGAGGCTATAAGTTCAAGTTCAAGGTATCAACAATATTGGTTCCTTCTGAGAGCTGTGAAAGAAGAATCTGTTCCACGAATTTCTCCTTGGCTTGTACATAGCCTTCTTCTCCTGGTATCTTTACATCATCTTCCCCCTATGCATGAATCTGGGTCCAAATTTCTGTTTTTATGAGGACAACAGTCATATTAGATTAGAGCCCACTCTACTAACTTGATTTTTAATTGATTACCTCTGTAAAGACCCTGTCTCCAGATAGGGTCACATTCTCAGATAGTGTGAGTTAGAACTTCACCATATGAATTTGGCGGACAGGAGGTACAACTCAACATATAACACTGAGGAATAGACTAGAGGAGGCTTAAGGGAACATGACAAATAAATGCAATGTGGGATCCTGGAGTGGATCTTGGACAAAAAAAGGATATTGGTGGAAAAACTGGAGAAATCCAAGTAAGGTCTATAAGTTAGTTAGTGATAGTACAATAGGTTAATTTCTTAGTTTTGATAATTGTACAGTAGACTCTCAGTTAACCAATACCCATGTGGATTGATAGATGTTACATAAATGTAATTAATCTCTGGTTGCTTGAGAATTACTATTTAAAAATAGGCCTAATACTGTATCTCATCCTATATCATACTATACCATAGCACACCATACCATACCATCCATAAACTCTGCACTGCCTTAATATTAATATTGAAATAGTCATTTAAAGCAAATTAAGACACACAATGGCAAATTTAACTTATTGTCACACAGTTTTATTATAACATCAGCTTTGTGAATGCAGTGTGCAATTTGAGTTAAATAGCAGTCAATAAACTTCAACTTAATGAACTTCACTAACATAATTTTTTTAACTTCAAGTAACTTTTAAATATACATACACACTTAAAACTGTTACAGTAGAGGTAGAGAGTTTACTGGGCAGACAATGGGTCAGGATCAGGATCTGAGGTGTAGCTGGAACAGGATCAGGAGACATGGATACATGGATATTGATGGTTTTGGATATACATCAGTATATGATGCTGTACTGGCAAACTTGCATGCAGCTTTCTTGAAAAAGGAATGCACAGCAACTTGCTTTGAGGCCCTACACATCTCACTCAGGTTTTACATGATGTGCAGCTGCATATAACATGCTGAGTTTTTATTTAAAGTATTGTTTCTTCAATTTTTTTTTCTTTGCCAGTTGCTTGAGAGTGGCAGTTGTTTCAATTCTGGTTAACAGAGAGTCTACTGTATTATGGTTATGCTAGACATTAACATTGTGAGAAGCTGGGCAAGGAGAACATGGGAGCTATTTGCAATTGTTATATAAGGCTAAATAAAATTTTTTAAAGACCTATTTGAGTTGATTTCTATGAAGTAGCTAAAAGATAAAAGTCATCATATACAGATAACATCAAAAAGTGCAAAACTGAGTTAGTTGCACCTCACTCCATAAAAACCAAGTTACCTGGATATCTGGTTGTGTTGAAAATAAAAATGCCCTCTAGTTGAGGACAAGTAAAAACACCTTTTTGCCAAAGCAGGAAGTTTGAATGATGATAGACATCCTATGTCAAGTCTTGCATTTTCCTCTCCAACTAATAAAAACCTGTCCATACAGCTCATGTGTTTGCTTCTCAGGTAAAAAGTTCAGATTGTGGCTAACAAGTGACTACTTCCTATATTGAAGTGGTGTCTTTACAAAGAGAATAAAGATTGTATCTTACCTTTAGATTATACACAGGAGGCACTCGAGATATGTGTATTTATTTTCTTGACATGTAACCCTTATTAAGGAAATCTGACTCTTCAGGTACTTACTGAAAACCAATCACTTCCCTTTTTGATTTCAGTGCCCTTTTGCTCCACTCTTTTTTTACTCCCTTACAAGCCCAAGTATCTTTATTTCTCTATGCTCTTTCCTTATCTATATGCTTTCTGTTTTCTCTTTTTGTTAAATTTATTAGGGTGACATTGGTTGTAACAATTACATTGTTTCCAGGTGTACAATTCTACATTACATTGTCTATGCATCACATTATGTGCTCACCACTCAGAATCAGCTAATTTCCATCACCGTGTGTTTGAGTCCCCCTCCCTACTCCCCTTCCCTTTGTTCTTTTCAGTTTTATATTCCACCCATAAGTGAGGTCACATGTTTCTTGATTCTTTCATTCTGACTTATTTCACATAATAAGATGTTTTCAAGGTCTGTTCATGTCACAAATTGCTGTATTTTATCTTTTCTTATTGCTGAGTAGTACTCCATTGTGTAAATGTACCACAACTTCTTCATCCAGTCATCTATCAAAGGATACTTTGGTTGTTTCCACGACTTAGCCACTGTGAACAGTGCTGCGATGAATATTGGTGTACATTTATCTTTGCGGATTAAGGTTTTCAAGTTTTTTGGATAGATACCCAGGAGAGGGATTGCTGGGTCATATGGCAATTCCATTCCTAGTTTTTTGAGAAATCTCCATACAGCCTTCCATAGTGGTTGTACCAGTTTACATTCCCACCAGCAGTGTATGAGGGTTCCTTTTTGTCCACAGCCTCTCCAGCATTTGTTATTCCTTGTCTTGTTGATTATAGCCATTCTAACAGGTGTAAGATGGTATCTCATTGTGGTTTTAATTTGCATTTCCCTAATTGCTAGTGATGTTGAGCATTTTTTTATGTGTCTATTGGCTGTTTGTATGTCTTCAGGAGAGAAGTGTTTGTTTAGAGCTTCTGCCTATTTTCTAATTAGATTGTTTGTTTTTTGCTGTTGAGTTGTATGAGTTCTTTATATATTTTAGATATTAGCCCCTTATCAGAAGCATTGTTTTCAAATATTTTCTCCCATTTGTTTGGTTTCCTTTTTACATTGCTGACAGTGTCCTTTACTGTGTAGAAGCTTTTTAGTTTGATATAGTCCCATTCATTTATTTTTGCTTTTACTTCCCTTGCCTTTGGGGTCAAGTTCATAAAGTGCTCTCTTTTACTGCTCTTTAACCTTAGCCATTACAAGCAGTTTGCCAAGTCTAAGGCCTAGTTGCCAAGACTGCCAGAGTTACCCATACAAGCATCCTGGTTGTACACCACACAAGAGGACCACATCTAGAGGAAAATCATTTCTATCAGAGACATAAATTAATTTATATGACAATTTACAGGTGCAACCCACAATTTCAGGCTACCCAACTGAGATCTGGGGCAGTGGAGAAGAGCTCGCTCGCTCCTAACCCTCA
>PVKE010020682.1:0-27244 GCA_004027555.1 Craseonycteris thonglongyai | reverse complement strand
ATATATATATATATATATATATATATATATATATATATATATATATATATATATAATATAAATGTTAAATATATATTTAAATTTAACAAACATTTATTTAATGCCTACAATTTCAAAATAATTTTGTTAGGAGTTGTGGGGTTTTGAAAATAAAAAGGATGGTCTTCGCCCATAATCCAGTTATGTATATTCTTTACTATTTTCTAGACCTTTTCAGGCAAAAATCTAGAAGAATACTAAGCACTTAGGAGCAGAATATTTTACATTTTATGGTGAAGGAAATTCTCTTTGTGGTATACCCTGTAGTCAACTGGGACGCTCTTCAGACACTGAGATTATTTTTAGAAGCATCATGCAGCAGCCAGCCTCCAGGCGGCCTAGGATGATCCTTTCCTTTGGCATAGTCTTCAAACCCTGTGGAGACCCCTCCCACAATAAACCAAGCCCTAAGTGACCAATAGTATACAGTGGAAGGGGCAGTGTGTGACTTCCCAGGCTAGATCTTTAAAGATCTGGAAGCTTCTATCTTGGACTCTGGGATTGCTAACTCTAGGTCAGGGACTGGCAAATTAGGGCTCATGAGCAAAATCCAGCCCGCAGACACTGTTTTTGTATGGCCTGTAAAATATGGTTAAAAAAAAGAAAGAAAGAAAGAGTAATATGTGACAGAGACTGGAGGTGGCCCACAAAGCTTAAAATATTTACTACCTGGTCCTCTGCAGAGAAAGTTTGCTCCCCCTGTTTTGAGGAATCCAGGAACCTCGCTGAGAGGACATTCACATAGCCCTGTGGAGAGGTTAATAGGTAGGAACTGAGGCGTCCCAGCCAGAGCCAACACAAACTTGCTAGCCATGAGTGAGCCACCTTGAAAGAAAAGGCACCAACCCCCAGGGAAGTCTTCAAAGGATTATAACCTTGTCTCATATCATTCTGTCTCCTCATGAAAGAAACTGAGCCAGAACTGTCTAGCCAAGCCACTGCCTAATAACTGACCCACACAAACTATGAGATAATAACTGGTCCACAGAAACCAAAGGATTATTGTTGCTTTAGTAATTCTTAGAAGTGGCAGACTATAAGCATGTATGTGGTGTGATTAAAAAAATACAATGAATGTTTAAATAAAAAAATGTATTGCAGTAAAAGACAAAGTATTGCCATTCATTCCCCTCACTTAGAATATACGTACTTCCTCATTCTTGCCACTTCCTGAAGTAGTTCTGGAAGTCCTCTTTCATGGGTGTCTTTAGTTGTGCTATTGTGGCTACCTTGATATCCTGAATTGATTCGGGTCACCCATTACTTCTGGCATGGTGATTTCTGTCAAATAAAAACATTATGGTGGGTCCTCACCCACCTTATTCACCAGATATGGCACTTTGTGACTTCTGGCTCTTCCCCAAAGTCAAAATGACCATAAAAGGTAAAAGTTTTTGTATTTCTTAAGGCTAAATCTCCAGATGGGAGAACAATGAGATCAGGTTTAGAATGATAAAGAGACAGAAGGTGATAGCAAACATCACCCCACTTTAAAAGAGCTATTTTTGTCTTTCACCTAGAGTGACATCTTTCTGCTGAAAGAAATTTGGCTGAAGTAGTTGGCTTAGCTGATAGTAGAAAAATTAACCTGGGGATGCCAGGATAGCTCAGCGGTTGAGCATTTGCCTTGCAATTATAAGGTCTGGGTTCGAGTCCCAGCCCCGGCCTGTGCAACCCCATTTGCTGAACTGTGGCACAACTGGTCAACTACTGTGACAGCTCAGTAGTGAAGGTTCTTGCCTCCCATGTGGGAGGCCCCTGGTTCGTTCCCGCCACATCCACCTGTGTGGAATGAAACTGTGTCATAATAATGATGTACAACTGTGGAGACTACTCTGGGCCCTCCCCCTTCTCTCTCTCCTTTTTTCTGTTTCTCTCTCTCTCACCTCTCAAACAATATCACAAATCTTAAAAAAAAAAAGAAAGATTATCCATAAAATATAATAGTTTCATAAGATTGTGACATATCCCATTTATACAGTCATATATAATCAATGGCAAAACAACAAGGAACCAAAAATCATTTATGCTTTGCTTTTGGAATTCAATATACTCTGTTTTGTGAGCTCTGTAGATTTAAGGTCCCAGTTTTGGTTATTTTGTTTTGATGAGGACTTTAATTAGTTTTCATTTCTTGTGTACTGACCAATTGAAAGTGGTAAGAAAGGATGGTCAGAGGCATACTATATGGTAAAGAAAGTCACTCTAGACTTCAGAAATGTGTTCTGGGAAGCCCCTTTGGAAGATAAACTGTATGGGAAGACTATAGGAGAACAAATGAAAATTAATTTATAAGCAAACAGACTTGTTTTTCAAGGCAAAAGTGACAATGGCAAAAGTCTCCAAAGGTTTCACTGACAAGTCTGGAAGAAGTCATGTTTTTGACACATCTTGGAAAGTGTAGGGGCTGGGGCAGTTAGAAGTGGGAAATGGGGTGACCTGGGAAGACAATTATCCATTTACACATATACAACACTTTTTGAGCACTTACAACACTTTTTGGGTTGGACTCTGGACTGACTACCTGTTTGAAATAGATATGGTGCCTGCTCACAAGGCATTTACAGTCTAGTGGGAGAAACAGAAAGCGCAAAGGAACTTAGGGTATTTGGGTAAATGGAGGAATGTGAGCATTACTGAGAGAAACAGCTTTTTTTTTTTTCTAATTGTCTTTTTTTCGACAGAATGAGAGAGAGAGAAAGAGAGAGAGAGAGAGAGAGAGAGAGAGAGAGCCCAGAGCAGTTTCCATAGTTGTACATTAGTTTTCAATATAGTTTCATTCCTCAGGTGGGCATGGGGCTGGGGACCTCCTGCATGGGAGGAATGCCCCTACAAGCTGAGGGCCTCCTACATGAGAAGCATACCCCGGAGGGGGGTGTCAAACTGGGGGTCTCCCCGGGGAAGCTTGCCCCGGTGAGAACTGAACTGGGGGCACACCCCAGTTCAGTATATGGGTCTGCACGGGCCAGGGCCAGTATTCAATCCTCAGACCCCAAGGCTACGAGACAAGCACTCAATCCATTGAGCCATCCTGGCATGGGACAACTCTTTAAGACAAGTCAGAGAAAATTCCCTGGAAGAATTCCCTAAAGCTGAGATTTTATGAAGAATGAGAATGAGCAAAGAATAGGAGAGAATAATGTTCCCAAGGGAAAAAATTGCATAGGTAAAAAGCTCAGAGGCAAGAGAGAGCAAGCATGGAGTAATTACGGTAAGGAAATTAAAAATGTATAGGCAGAGAATTGAAGGATAGTGATGGGAGATAGGGGTAGGGGTCTTCCAAGTCTCATTAAAAAGTTTGAGTGTTAACTTGAGGGCAAGAGAGTGGAGTGCTCAATCTTCATTTTAAAACAAACAAGCAAACAAAACTTAAAAAACTGGCTTCAGGGGAGTTGGAAAGCTGTCATCAACCAGGTAGCAGATAATGGTGGGCTGTACTCTGAAAATTGCAGTGGGGATAGAGAGAATTAAAGGATAATCAATAGATCTTTAAGAGAATAAAACCCTGAAGAAGAGTATTTGATTATTGATAGGTATGCTACATGCAGTCAGAGGAGGAGAAAATTACCGTGGCTTTGGCAACTAAATGGGCCAACTGAGACAGAAGACACTGAAGTAGGAGCAGGATGATTGGAAGGTGGGGGTAGGTTGAATTAAAGGTGGCTGGAGGATATGTTGAGTTGAATCTCAGGAAGGGGCTAGGTTTAGAGGTTTGGGAACCATTTGCATAGAAGACAAAAGAGAAGAACATTCAAGATAGGACCCTGAGAAAGGCCCAGATTGAAGAGAAAGAAGAGCTTGTAGAAGAGATTTAGATGGACTTTTGAGAGAGGTAAGAGAAAACTTGGACAAACTCAGATTGGAGGATATTCTACAGTATAACTTAACCAAAAATGCCAATGTCAAGAAATACAAATAAAATACTGAGAAACAGAGATTAAAGGAGACCACAGGACATGAAAACTCATTTGCAATGCATGGTCAGGGTTTCCATTTGCTATACTTTTTCTTTTTTTTTTTTAAATAATTTTTAATGGTTGCATAAGAACAGATTTTTAATTTCATCCAATTATATTTGAGACTGTCATTTTCTGAAACCGGAAAGTAAAAATGTCATTCTAGACTTTTCTAATCACAATTTATTATGTTACTTTGGAAGAATGTTTTCATAAGATGTTACATGAAAAAAAAGTGAAAATCATAATTATACACTTTGGTTGTTAATGCACTGTCAACAAAAGAATGTCCAGACTGTAGAAAAGTTTTGCAAGAGTTTATTAGAGCCAAAATTTTGAGGACATGCCCAGAAGCAAAATGCCAATGGATTAAGAAAATGCTCCAGATCATGGCAGCTTTGTAGCTTATTTTATACATTAGATTCAAAGGAGAAGCGATAAAGAGAGTTACATGAAATCCATTGATGGTAAGGGGGCAGGAGAAAGCAAAGCTCAGAAATCTCTAGGATTGGATAAAACACAAAATGAAGAAACACATAATTCTGTTATATCAGTGGATACAGGATAGTTAATAATAACATTTATAGTATATAGCAATAGTACCCGGGAAAAAAGATAATGTGGAGTTTCATGGTCTTGTGCTCTGGTGCCAGAGGTTGTGTTTCCAAGGGATCTGGAAAAGAAGATTACCGGTATGCATTTTACAGGTATGTTAAAGGTATGTTATCCTAGGTGCATAAGTATGATGGATACAGCTCACTTACGGTGAAGACTAACCTTTGCCAAGGAATCTGTAGGCCTGGAACGTGACACTACTTGACATGGTGTACCCAGAAGATGATGAAATAGGACAACAGCCCTCAGTCTCTTCTCTGTGGTGTTGTAGTTCTGGCAGTTGTGTACAGCTACCTGCATGCAACATATTAAACTATTTTCATTCTCTTTGTTAATTTCTCTCCACTTTTTATGTTTTTTTAACATAAAAAACATAAAAAGTTATTTTAACATAAAAAATTTTAGAAATTCACGTTCTAAATTTTAACAATATTTTTCTTTTTCTTTAATGTCTACCAAGCGCATTTTATCAATAAGCCTTCTCTAGAAATTGCCCAAACTACGGTATCCATGTGCCTGCAGAAAGCGTTATAACCCCGCGAATGCCCTCAGCCAACATGGCCACAGCCACCCTCTATTGACCTTGCTTGCCCTCAGCAAAGATGGTTCCGGTGACTTCCTTTCCAACTTCTCTTTTCCCATAATAAATATGGCGCCTGCGCTTCCTGTATTCCGGTGTGCTACTGCTGCGGGCGGTGAGTTTAATGGGCGACTCTTCTTGGCAGGTTGTCTCTGTCGATCAGGAATGCTGTGGGACTGGGAGCAGGGAACGGGTCCTCGCAACACTTAAGATTGTTCTCTCACAATTGGGAAGTTACGGCCGCTTCCCCTGGCATATTTCCAATTTCCTGTCCACCCACCCCGCCTCTACCCATGCGGCCTGTGCATCCTCCGCAGACCTGGCTTTGGAGAACCCTGGAATTTGTAGGCAGTGTGTCTGGATGAGCTTTTGTTCTTTCTCTTTCTTTCTTTTTGAAAGCACTTTGTTGAGATACAATTCACATACAATAAAATATGCTTTCTTTAAAGGTTTGGTGACATGAGGTTTAGCAAAGAGATCCCCTTTTAGGTCTGTTGTTTAACACTAGCTTCTTTCATTAACTATAATGTTTTCAAAGTTTGTTCTTGTAGCATGCTTCAGAACTTCATTCCTTCATTGCTGTAAATTATATCATATATGCATACACCACATTTTATTTATTCATTAATTGATGAACATTTGGATTGTTTTTACTATTTGTCTATTATGAATAAAGCTGCTGTGAACATTTGTGTAAGGTTTATGTGAACATACACTTTTATTTTCTGAGTATATACCTACTAGTGGAATTGCCCAAGTGAAGTATAACTCTGTCTAACCTTTGAGACACCACCAAACTGTTTTCCAAAGGGCCTGTATCAGTTTACGTTTTTTTGTATGTGGATATCTAGTTATCTCAGTGTTGAAAAAAAGACAGGTTTGCCCCATGGAATTGTCTTTGTACCCTGTGGAAAATCAATTGGTAAATAGACATTTTCCCACAGAAGACATACAGATGGTCAAAAGATGCATGCAAAGATGCTCAATGACACGAATCAGGATATCACCTTACATGTTAGAATGGCTATTATAAAAAAAACAATAAATAACAGTGCTGATGAGGATGTTGAGAAAAAACCCTCATGCACTGTTGGTGGGAAATTTAAAGTGGTGTAGCCACTATGGAAAACGTATGGAGGCTCTTCAAAAACTTAAAAGTAGAACTATCATACAATCCAGCAATTTCACTTCTGGGCATTTAATTGAAGAAAATGAAAACACTAATTTAAAAAGATAAACTCTTATGTTTATTGTAGCATTATTTACAAATGCCAAGATAAAAAGCAACCTAAATGTCCAACAATAGATGCATGCATAAAGAACATGTGGTATGTATATAAAATGGACTACTACTCAGCCATTAAAAAGAGTGAAATATTGCCATTTGCTACAACAGGGATGGACCTAGAAGGTATTATGCTAAGTGAAATAAGTCAGAGAAAGATAAATGCCATGTGATTTCACTTATATATGGAATCTAATAAAACAAAACAAAAATAGGCTCATAGATACAGAGAACAAACTGATGGTTGCCTAAGGGAAGGGGGATGGAAGGATGGGAAAAATAGGTGAAGGAGATTAAGAAATATAAACTGAGTTATAAAATAAATAAGTCATGGGGATAGATTGAAAAGAAAACATAGGGGATATAGTCAATAATATTGTAATAATTTTGTATGGTAACACATGGTTACTAGATTTATTGTGATTATTGAATAAAGTATATAAATACCAAAACACTATGTTGTATACCTGAAACTAACGTAACACTGCATATCATCTATACTTCAGTTTAAAAAAAAAATCAATTGACCATAAATATAAGATTTTACATCTGGACTCTCAGTTCTAATCCATTGATCTATAAGTCCAATCTTTTGGCAGTACTATACAGTTTTGATTACTGTGGCTTTGCAGTAAATTTTGAAGTTGGAAAGTGTGAGTCTTACAACTTTGTTCTTTTGCAAGATTGTTTGGCTATTCTGGGTCTCTGGCAAGTCCGTATGAATTTTTGAAATAGTTTTGTCAAATGTCTGCAAAAAAAACCAAACAAAATAAAACAGAAAAAGAAAAAGCCAACTGAGATTTTGATAAGAATTACATTGGGGGAAGCTGGGATGGCTCAGTGGATTAAGCTCAAATTTGCAGCCCTGGGGACCGAGGATCAAATCCCAGTCCAAGCCCGTGCAGACCCATATGCTGAACTGGGATGTGCTTCCCATACAGGAGGCCCCCAGTTCAGTTCTTGCCCCCCAGTTGGGCCCCTGGCTCAAGGGGGCATGCCTCTCATGCAGGAGGCTCCCAGCCCAGTTGTTGCCCTGCGCGGCCCCTGCCCACCTGTGTGGAAAGAAACCATGTTAAGAAACTGATGATGTACAACTATGGAAACTGCTTTGGGCCCTCCTGCCTCTGTCTCTCTCTGCCTCTGTCTCTGTCAAAAACAATAAAGTAAATCTTTAAAAAAAAGAAAAAAAGAAAAGAATTACATTAACCTGTAGATCAATTTGGGCAGTATTTTCATCATAAAATATTAAGTCTTCCATTCCATGAACGTAGGATGTCTTTCCATTCATTTAGATCTTCAGTTTCTTTCAACATTCATTTTGTAGTTTTCAGTACATACCTTACACATTTTTTATTAAGTGTATTTCTAAATATTTTACTTTTTGATGCTATTGTAAATGGGATTTTGTTGTTTAAATTTCAATGTAATTGTTTATTGCCAACCTTTTGGCTTCCCTGGGCCACATTGGAAGAAGAGTTGTCTTGGGCCACACATAAAATAGCACTAACACTAACAAGAGCTGATGAGCTAAAATATTTTTTTTATAATGTTATAAGAAAGTTTACAAATTTGTGTTGTGCCGCCTTCAAAGCTGTCCTAGGCCACATGCAGTCTGTGGGCCCCAGATTGGGCAAGCGTGGTCTAGGCATATGTGAGCTCCCAGGGCTCTCCCCTATTCTTTATTTATGTACACACACACACACACACACACACGTTTTTAGAACCATTTGAGAGTATGTTGTAGATATGTCTACCTACCAATATATATTTGAGGTGCAATTTCAAAGAATAAGGACATTCCCTTACACATTAGGTTTTGGTAAAAATGGGAGCAGTCTGGGTATGCTGAAAAATCTAAGTGAGAGTTTGGTGGAACAGAAGTGAGAGGAGGAATTGACATCTCTGAAGGCTTATGGACAGATTCAAAGAGTGGGATCCAAGGCCCAGGTGGAGGGACTGGCCTTTGCCATAGGAGGAGGGACAGCTTCCTGTTGTGAAAAGAGGTGAAGAGCAGGGACTCAGTGCGCTGATGTGGGAGCCTTGTTATGTTTGATAGGGGAGTTTCTGTCTGTTGGAGTCTGTTTTCTTTGTCAATTAGGAAGTGAAACATTCTGTTGAAAAGAGGAGGAAGGTGTGTGAGTGAGAGAGAGGATCTGAGTTGAAGAAGACTGGAGAAAACATGAAACATGGAGAGGGAGTTATGAGATAAACATCTCAGGATTCATTTGGCCGAATAGCCCATTCCAGGTTGGTGCTCATTCATTATGAGCAAGCCAGTTCTGCCCTCTGCAGACTCACAACCCACACATCTCATCTAGGCGGGGGTTTTACCAAAAGGTTTTGATGAAAAGACAAAACGGGCAGGGAAGAGGTATGTAGAGTGTTAACCAGACTGTGGATGATAGAAGACACTGATTAAGGATGAAAGGAGCAAGAAGGCTATTGGATGGGAAATAAAGGGGCAAAGGGACTGGAGGGAGGCTGGGCAGATAGGAGCCTGTAATTTGTTCTTTAATTATTATTCTTTCACTTATTGGAGCTAGCCATCAGAGCACGCATACTGTAATAAGTATTTTATATGCATTAATTTCATGTAATTCTTACAACAACCCTATAAGGTAAGTGGGCGTAGTCATCAAAGCCATTTTTGTAGGCGTTCAAACCTGAGCCTTTTCAACTCTAGAGACCCCGCATGTGTCTGGACATTTCTTCAGAGCTTCCCAGCTGTGTTCCCTGCTTCACTCAGCTGCTAGTGTTTGCAAATTCAAATTGATCATACCACACACCAGTACAGCTTTTATTACAGTAGACTGTCAGTTAACTGGCACCCATGCCTGATAAATGTGGTATTATTTCTTCGATTTTTTTGTCAGTTGCTTGAGAGTGCTGGTTGCTTGAGTTCTAATTAAGAGAGGCAACTGCATATTACAATTTATGTGGAAAAATGTGGAAAAATAAGATCAATCGATGGGTGAATAGAGAGTTGACTAGATGGGTAGTTATATACTAAGGAAAACCATAGCACAATGTTAATTATGAAATCCAGGCAATAGCCATATTGATGCTCTTTGGGTAATTCTTTCTACTTATGCTTAAATTTTTTCATGTAAAATACTGGGAGAGAAGAGCTTTAATTTTAAAAATAAATAAAGTTAACTTGTACTTTAGGTCTGTAAGAATTTGTAGGGTAGTAGAAGCATGGCTGCCTTCTCTTTGTGAGCAGATTTTTATAATACGTACCAAGAGACTTCTTGTGCCTGCATTCTTAGTCTTCCTGTATTCTCCAATATTGGGAAAGAATAGATTATATAATTAAAGCACTTGTAAGAAAGGAAAACATGGACTTCTGGAAAAGGTAGTTGAATCACATATCAAAAGTTTTGGGGCAAAAGATAATCAGTGTATTCTATTTGCCAGTATAGGTGGTTTCAGACCATAAGAAGGGCCTAATTCAAGTTTGTTCAACCTGCAGCTCGAGACCCAGGATGGCTTTGAATTTGGCCCAACATAAACTTGTAAACTTTCTTAAAACATAAGATTTTTTTAAAGCTTATCAGCTATCGTTAGTATTGGCGTATTTTATGTGTGGCCCAAGACAATTCTTCCAATGTGGCCCAGGGAAGCCAAAAGATTTGACACACCCTCAGCTGTCCCTATTACTTGCTTTCTCCTCTACAAATACACTGCGTCCCAAATAATGTATTTTACATGCAGAGATACATATTTTATAATAAAAAAAATCCTGCCTGTTAGTAGGCACTTTTGTTTTTTCTATTTTTTGTTCATATGCCCAGTTTGGAATACATGTATTTGACATTTAATATAAATGATTCTAAAAGAAAAGATAGTTATCACATCAACATGCTATTTGTTTGCAAAAAGGATTTCTTTTGTTGCATATTCCTGATGACCCCTTGGGCTGATGGTCTCAAGGTGGCTTTGCAATGCACGCCAATGTCATTCACTGACCTGTTTGTTCCTTTCCAGACCTCCAGAGCGGGTTTGGTAACATGAGGGGAGAAGGAGGAGCCACCGATGCCTGCAGCAGAGGCGTTTGCTGAAACGTCAGGCTTGGTTGGTTGGCTAATATAGCACATGTGAAAAGACAGGATGTTCTTGCTTCTTTGGGAACCCTGATCACTTCACTCCTTTCAGAAGCAATCAGCTGATGTCTTGGCTCACTCTGTGACCAAGATGAATGTTCAAAACAGCATGTGACTGGGTGTTCTCAAACAAGACAGATCTTGCCAGGCCTCTCTGTTGATTTGTTTTCATCCACCTCCTGTCTGCCTGATTGGGTCACAGCATGGAGGCTGGGCAGTTTTGTAGCTGGGCTCATCACAGCTTGGTACTTTCTAAGTGGGTTTCCTTAGGCAGGTTGCCTACTCCTCTCTGTATTTGTGTCTGACTGACTGTAAACGAGGGTAAAAAAATAGGATTACCTGCTTCATAGGGCTATTGCCAATGAAGCTCTTAGCACAGTGCCTGCCATCCAACAAGCACTTGATAAGAGTTAACTTATGCAATTCATGCTATTCTGAAATTGCTTCTTTAATTCAATCATGCATCTTTGAGATCTCAAATTCTGACTGTCATTTTAACAGCTGCATAGTATTCTGTGATTTGGAATTCTGTCTCCTTCCAAACCCATTCCTTCTCCTGTCTTCTCTAACTCAGTTGATAACACAACACAGTCATTGAAGCTGCTACTTCTCATTGCCCCTCAGTTCCTCTTTAGCTCCTTTATCCACTCAATTCTTTAATTCTACTCTCATTTTCCTTCCTAAATATGTTTTTAACATGCCCCCTCCTCTGGGCAGGCAGCGCCCTGCCCTCACTCACATGCTCTCCCTCTCACTGCAAGTGAATGAATTCCTGTTGCTTCTGAGATTGTCTGCCACTGGGCTGAGGCCCTGCAAGCCCACCTGCTACCCAGCTCCCAACTCTGCAGATCTGATCGTGTAACTAACTCCTTAGCATGGTGCATGGTGGCTGATGGAACACAAGACGTGCTGTTGTTATAATAAGATTTATTGATGACAACAACTTATGAGGCACAGAGTAGCAGAGGATCCGGGATCTCCCCAGGCGCATAGTTATTTTACAGAGAGGTGGGCAGGGTTAGATGCACTGCAAAGAGCCGCCAATTAGAGACCCCATCCAACAGGTGGGTATAGAACCTGGGCAAGAATACCTCCTTTTAATAAATGTCCAGACACTGAACCCAATAAGCTGCCTTCATGGTCTTCAGAGCTCAGCTAGGGAGTTTGTGTATCTAGGTTTCCAGACTTGGCCAGAAAGAGAAGGTGCCAGCCTAGACCGCAGGGTTTGTCCTTCCCCAGTGACCCAATGTGTGACCATTTCTTTACTCTGACTTCAAACTCCTGACACCCCATGCCACTTGTGGTTGCTCAAGCCAGTTCTTGTGATAGTCATGCTGTCCCCTGGCCATGGCCTTGCCTGCCCCATGCTTGGGGATTACCTCCTCCAGAAAGCCTGCTGCCCCTTCTGGCTCTGTGCTGCCTTGTCATTGTGTTAACCTGGTATGTCTCTGTGTTTGGATCACCCCAAACCATGAGCAACTTGAAGGAAGGTTCTGCCACATTCAGCTCTGTATCCCCAGGGCCTGGCACCAGGCTTGGCATGTTAAATAGTTGGCTGAATGCATGTTTGAATAGGCCCCAAAGGAGAATTTAAAGCCCTTATAATCTCACTACCCAGAAATTAAATACTGAATTAATTACCACTGAAATTAATTTAGGATATGCCCTTCCAGATTTGTTTCTTCTAGCTATAGATCTATATATTTCACATACACACACACATCCCACACACAATATTTTTTTTAACCTGGATCAAACCCTGCCTATTGTTTTAAATCTTTTCCCATTGACTATCTCATAAACAGTTTCCCTTCTCACTAAACATTCTTTTTTTTTTTAATTTTTATTTTTGGACTGAATTGAGGGCCTCACTGCATTTGAGAAGCACACCCCAGTTCAGCATGTGGGTCCACCTGGGCTGGAGCCGGGATTCGATCCTCGGTCCTCGGGGCTTCAAAGCGAGCCCTTAACCCGCTGAGCCATCCCAGCTTTCCCATCACTAAACATTCTTGTTGCTTTTAAATTATAGTGCTGCATAGTATTTCATTTTTAACAGAAACACAGCTTATTTTCCAGCTGAAATTATTAATGGTTTCTTTCTGTAATGAGAGTATTTGTTTCTCATGATGAAGAGAACATGGTAAACAAATAGTGACTCTAAAGTAAAGACAAGGAGAACCATTATTAATGGGGAAGTAGCTTATTCTGGTTCTCCTGTGGTTTGGCCTTTTAAGATGCTGGGACTTCAGTTCTTCAAGCCGTGACTGTCTGTAATGGTGGCTTCTTTTATGCAGTGCCTGTCATGTTGAATTGTTTTACTTTTCCCGTGGCAGGACCATGGCAACTCAGGAAGTCACTCCAGGCAGCCAGTCAGAGGAGAGCAATGCGTTGGACCTGCCATCAACTTGTGACATAAGAGATTACATGATGCAGAAACCCAGCCAGGAGGCCCACAGTGAGGCTCTTAGTTCTGTGGAAGCCCTTTCTACTCCTTCCTCTTCTGATGGGGATGCAGGTAAGAGGCAGAGTTTAAAACCAACTAACAACCACAGCAAATAAGTCCCTTTACGTGTATAGGTATGTGATGGTTTGTTTCTCTCCCTTCCAATAGCTGATCTCTGTGGAATAATTCATTGTCTCAGGTAGAAAAACATCTTATCTAAACACAAGTGTGGGGAGAAACTTCAAAGGACAGCCTCTCTGGTGATACCACCACAAGGAGCTGCTTCCTGAAGATCTCTTTTTATTTTTTATTTTTTGTCCGAGTCCCTTTCTGATCTCTAGCCAAATGCATTCAGAGGCAGGGGGGCACTTAGTTCAAAAAGGAGAAAGTAGAATTGTTTTTTTGTTTTGTTCTTTTAAATAACTGAAGAGAACAGAGATATGAGCCAGTTATTGTGTTATAGGTAATAGTAATAAGGACTTCAGTGCAGTAGACTCTCAGTTAACAGGCCCTCATGGGGATTGGTAGATGCCTGATAAATGTAGTCTTTCTTTGATTTTTTAAATTTTTATTTATTTATTTTTTTGCCAGTTGCTTGAGTTCTGGTTATTGGGGAGTCTGCTGTATTCCACTTATAAAGTATACTTTGGATTTAGGTAACTTTTCTACCAAACAATCTGTTATTTAAGCTTAATGATAATTCCTTGACATGGTTAGTGACTATTTCTAGTTTAAAGCCCTTCTCTTTTCAGTTCATTGTACAATCCAGGCCTAGAGGTCCACAGAGCTAGACTCAAAGCTCTTGCCAGTTACTGGCTGTGTGACTGAAGGTGTGTTTCTTAACCTCTCTGAGCTCCAGAATCATCTACAAAATGGCCATTGGAATGCTTGCCTTAGGAACATTGTTGTTGTTACTATTAATATTAATTAATAATAATTAATATTTTAGAAACCCAAATATATATATTTTAACTCAGATACTAAGAAAATGTAGGCCTTAATGATGATGAATTTGGTATGGATAGGGTGTGAACCTATCATTGTCTTCACAAAGTCTGTGGGAAAAAAAACACCGAAACTTGTAAACTCCCTTGTCATTCTGTTCAGGATCAGTCAGCCTCCTGTTTAATTTAGTTCCTGACCAAGAAAAGATCATTCCTTATCTTTTTTCTTTCCAGGTTCGAGGACTCAGTTTGTTTCACCTTTCCTCTTCCCCCTCCCACCCTGCTGCCTCTATGTGACTGATTTTGTTCATCAGCTCTTCTTGCAGCATGTCCCGGAACTAGTGAAGGGGCGAACAGAACTTTAGAAATGTTGTTCTGCTGAAATAGTTCATGGCAATGGCTCTGTTCTTTCAGAGATTCAGTGTGGACTCAGTTTTATATTTTTTATTGCCTATTGTGTAAAGAATCCATAGGAAAGCAACTGTTATTTCCCATTTGGTTGACAGTTCTAAAAACGAGAAGCATGTTGAAATGTTTACAATGGAGTATTTCTTAAAAACGTAGACATTTCATGCAAAAAGTTTCTTGTGGAAGCCCTTATTTTAAAGTCTCAATGTGGGAAGGCACACTCAAATGCTGAGGTGCCCATTTTGCATGGTATTTGTCATGTTGGTGCTGGGTCAGCCTGTCTGGCTTGAATTCTGGTTCTGCTTCTTTCTGCAGTTTGACCTTGGGCACATCCCATGACCCCTGTGTGTTGCTGGTTTCCTCATTTGTGAAACAGAGATCATAACAGCGGCATCATCGTGGGGAGGCATAGTGAGGACGATGTGTGTGAGGCATGTGGCCTGGCACATGGTGAGCTCCTGGAAAGCCAGCTTTCATGAGTTCAGTACCTGGGCCACTCAACACACCACCACTCTAGCCAGGCTCTGTTTACACTCATGACCTCTCACCTCACGTGGACCCTTCATCCTGCCCACCTACCACACACCATTTTCCTAGTGTGGTCATGCTCCTCCTGGATGACTGTTTTGTATCTTCTCTCTTTATAAACCTCCAGTACCTCCTCCTTCAGCTGACCTGATTAGCGGATGATCTGATGAGCTGATTTCTTCTTTCATCGGGGGTGGGGTGGGGGTGGGGGGGGTGGGGGGGGTGGGAACAAGCAATCAGAAGAGAACTACCCACTCACACTGCACGTCCACCACCTTCTTTCCCTCCCACCCCTGTCTTGTCTTTCACTTATGCACTGGATCCCATCTTCTCTCACCTACTCAAGGTCAACACTCTGGCAGTCTCCTGCATCATTGGTTCCTCCCTCTGCCAGTCATTCTTGTGATCATAAAAACATGCTCTGCTATCTCCCAGCTTTAAAAATTGTCCAGGGAAGCCGGGATGACTCAGCAGGTTGAACACTCATTTTACAGCCCCGGGGTCCGAGGATCGTATCCTGGCCCCTGCCCATGAGGACCCATATTCTGAACTGGGATATTCCTCCAGTTCATTTCTCACTGGGGCGAGCTTCCCATGTGGGAGGCCCCTGGTTCAGCTCCAGCTTCAGGTGTGCTTCCCATGTAGGAGGCCCCCAACAGAGGCACGCCTCCCATGCGCGAGGCCCCCGGCCTGGTTCCTGCCCTGCACTGCCCTGTATCCACTGGAGGAGTGAAACTATATCGAATACTAGTGACATACAACTATGGAGACTGCTCTGGGTTCTCCCCCTTCTCTCTGTCTCTCTGTCTGTCTCCCTTTCTCTGTCAAAAACAATAAAGTAAATCTTAAAAAAAAAAAATGCCCACCTTAGGCCTCAAGTCCTCTAGCTACAGTCTTGTTTCTCTTCTTTCCTACTGAACAACCCTCACAAGAGTCATCTGCACTTGCCTTTTCCAATTCCTCTCCTTCTAACCTGGCCTCTGTCATTATCACCCCATGGAAGTAGCTCTTGTCAGGTCACTGATGACCTCCACATTCTTAAATCCAATGGGCACTCCTCGAGCCTTATCCTTTGTGACCCATCAGGAGCATTTACACAGTTGACTTTTCCTTCTTGAATATTTTTCCTCATTGGGCATTTGAGAGGCAGCCTCTCATGGTTCTTTTACTTTACTGTCAACTTCTTAGTCTCCTTTGTTGGTTTCTTCTTGCCTCTCCAGCCTTTTAATGTTAGAGAGCCCCAGGGCTGAATCCTTATATCTCTCCTCTATATCACTCACTGCCTGCCTCTGTTATCTTATCCAGGGTCTGGGGGCCTTAAATATCCTGCTCGATCCCAGATATCTCTCCAGCTTGTATCTCTAGCTTGATACTTAGACCACCTGTGTATTTGATATCATCACTTAGATTCCTATTAGATTTCTTAAATTTGATATACCCTAAACCAAATTCCCAATACCAGTTCTCCAGCCCCTGCCCCTCATATACACATGCATATACCAGTTATTTGAGGCTTTCTCATCTCAAAAAAGCACTCACATCCTCTGTTCACTTAGGCAAAAGCCTAGGAGTCATTCTCAACTCATCTCTTTCTCTTAAACCTCGCATTCAGTTCATCAGCAAGTCCTGTCCACTGCACCTTCAGAATAAATCTCAAATCTAAACAATTGTTGCTATCTCCACTGTTATCACCGTGGTCCAAGCCACTGTCAGCTGTCTTCTGGGTCATTGCTATATTCTCCTAACTAGCTTTGCTCACACCTGCCCTTATCCTTTGATAGTCTCTTCTCAGGAAAGCAATCAAAAGGATTTTTTTTAAATACAAATCAGGTCATGTTAGTCCTTAGTACAAAACCTCCTGTGGCTTTTCATCTGACTCAAAGCCAAAGCCAAAGTACTTACTTACCTGGCATCTGTGCCCTCTGGGCCCTGGGCCTGCTGCCTCTCTCATCTCACATCTTATAGTTCTCCCCACACTTATTGGGCTGGGCCTCTGCAACACAAGTGGTGTCCCTGTGCCCTGCGTGCTCACCCTTCAGGAAGGCATTCCTGCCTCCTGTGTCTAAGAGGCAGCTCCTGCGGATGCTTCCTCATCGTTCCTACCTCAGCTTTATTCTTAACCACAGAACCAGTGCCATTGGGCACCTTATGTATTTGGTAGTGACAGCAAAGACCACTGTAAAAGCCAGCTTATAAGGCCACGGGCCCAGGCTTACAACCTAACTTATGTGCAGGATTCCTTATTTCACTTTGTAGTTGCCTCTGGCTATGGGCCTATCACTCACCTGCTCTTCCCAGCCAGGCTTTTTGAAGGGGTTGCTTACACCCCTTCATTCAACTCCATCTTATGATTTGTCCTCACTCCCAGGCCCATGACCTCTACCCCCACTACCCACTAGACTAAGCCTTCTCTTGCTGGGATGCCAGTGACCTTCCCCAGGGGCTAAATCTAATGGACACTTCCCTGCCCTTACCTTGCATGCTCACTGCCATATCACTGTTCATGCCCTGAAGGAGGACATTAGTGGCCAGGAACATGAGACTTAAGTACTTTCTAAGAAACTAATGGGTTGATAAGAATCTGAGAGTATTAGCTTAGAAACCTTAATCATTTCAGTCTGGGTACCCAAAGGTAGGTGAGGTCAGGCTATATTTGTTGAAATAAACAGAGTTCAGCTGTCCTGAAATGACCAACTAGCCATTTTTCATTGCCGGTGGAGTAAACAACTTGTCGCCTAAGCCAGGCACAGAATTACGAAACGCCCTCCCTCTGCCCATCCTGGTGAGATAAGGCAGGAGACCCACACCCCAACACAGGCTCCATCCTATTCCTCTAAGTGCCTTTGAGATTTCATTGTATGCTTCCTCTTTCCTGCCAACTCGTCAAAGCCTTTGTGCCTTGTTTTCAGGACTTTGTTATCTGGTGTCTGGGGTATTTGTTCAAAATATTTAAACCAATTCAGCAATATTTGAACAACTGGCAAGGCCGTACAGGTGCACGCCAGCTGAACAGAAGTCCCTGTACATGTCTACTCATTAACACAGGCCTGCCGCTCCTGCTGGGCCCAATTTTTTTTTTTTTTTTTTAAGTTTTTTTTGTTGTGTTTTTTTAAAATATATATTTTATTTATTTATTTTTGACAGAGAGAGAGAGAGAGAGAGAGAGAGAGAGAGAGAGATACAGAGATACAGAGAGAGAACTGAACTGGGGGAGCTCCCAGTTCAGCATATGGGTCCGCACGGGCCAGGGTCGGGATTCCATCCTCAGTCCCCAGTGCTGCAAAGTGAGTGCCTAACCCACTGAGCCATCCTGGCTTCCCCTGGGCCCATTTTTATGCCGAGTCAGACCTTACTGTGTCATTTGAACTGCATTGTTCCCCAACTTGAAATGTTCTCCCTTCTCCCTGTTCAACTCCAGTCCACTCCAGAGACTCCTAAATTGAATTTGTCATTTTGTCCTGAATATACAAGGACTGTCTGGAAAAAAAAAATCCAGCCATTGTCAATATTATGAGACTGGTTCCATGGCTGGATACTTTCTGGACAGCCCTCTTGAAGGACCTGAGATTTGGAACTTCCTGTCTGTAGGATATTTGTTGCCTTTCTCTTTTGTTACTGAGCTCAAGGAAAGCATAGAGTAAACAATGGAAGTGCCGAGCAAACTGGCCAACAGTCCTGGATTAAGCCTCTCTAAAGCCAGGTCACAGAGGTTTCATGGAGGTACAGTCCTGTGTGCATGATTATAGCTTGATAAGCTGGGCAGCTCATGTGGTATATCTCATGAGGCCTTGTGAAACCTTTGTCCTGGACAGCACCCACGTCACATTCTGATACAGGACAAAGAGCTTCTCTGAAGTTGCTTAGACATTACAATACTGGGGTGGGAAGTCCCAGCCCTTTCCTCAAACTTGAACTTCTGAGATCAGTTGTTGGAGAAATTGGTTGAATGTATACAGCAAGTTGAATGTTAAATGCAATAAGTCTTTGATGATTAAAGGCCCTAGCTGTTAGACAGCTGTAAGTTTAAAGTAAACAGAGCCTTAATGCCCTTTTATTTTTGGTGGTGGGGCGGGGGCGGGGTTGTCTACATTCTCATCTTCAAAGGCCATTTTGGAACCTGTGTATTTAGATATTTCATCCAAAGAATTTGATATTTAAGAGTAGATAAATATGTCTTTTTTTCCTTTCAATGATTCATATGGTATCTATTGCTAATTCTAGAAATGTTTTATTTTCTTAAGAAATTATAAGCTCTTAAATCCAAAATCTCAACATAGAATAGATGCAATTCTGGATGTGTTGTTATGTTTTAAATATGAGTCAGGTATATTTTAGACATGTAAATAATTTTAAAGGTATTTTTTTATAGGTTCATTAAATGATGTCTAACTTAGTGGCTAATGACTCAGCACCCTCTAAACAAGACCTAAGATCCTGAGGAAGGGTAATAAGGAGATTGACGAACCAATTCTCTGAGAATCATACCACAAAATCTGGTACTTCCTATCGCGTATCACGTTGGTTGGCATTATTTGGAAAATTTGAGTATTCTGCATAGCAATGCATCTATGCATTTGTTACCACTTCCTGGATTGAGTTATGCAGATTCAATCATCTAGACTTAATTTTCAGGTCCAGAATGGGATTTGGAACTCTTTGCTTGCTACTGTTGGAAGGCAGTAGTGTATCCTAATTGTGTAGCCCAAGTAGTGAAGGATGAACCATAAGAATATATGATTAAGGCCCAAAGTTAGTGAATGTCATAGCAGCTGGGTCAGTGGTTTGCAAACTGCACCAAGTAGCTCTTTAGGAGCTAAAGGGTCAGGATTGGGAGGAGGTAGTGAGCTTGTGGGGACCCTGGACTCTCCATTCTTGCTCATCCTGATCAGCTTATTTACCCTATGGACTTGCAGATAAGCATTCATTGGAAAAAAGTATGTCAGGGCCAAAAAGCTTGAAAACCACCAAGCTCACATAGTTGTCTCATTTTCTCCAAGGGGACGTTTGACCTTAAGGTCATGAAGAAAAATCACCACAGTCACATAATGACCTGGCAACTCCTAGGTGATCATACTACTCCTAACTGTGACTTTTCTTTAAAAAAAAAAAATGCAGTTCTCTATTTTAGATGGTAGATAACAGTAGTCATTAGAGATGACTGATAGTTTAAGAGGAGAATTATTTTTAAAGGCTCAAAATGCTTTTATTTGCCATCTGTGACGCCTCTCGACCCTCCTCACTTAAGAGTTTCAATGGTGCCTGCTGTGGGAGAAGAGACTTGTTTACTTCTGTGTTCTTTGCCTGCAGTTACAGTTTTAAAAAGAAATCCCAACCGAGTTGACAAGCAGGCTGTGTTCCTGTTGAGAGCCACACCTATAGGCATTTATCTTTTCAGTCCAGGTGTACAATAGTGCTTACACGGTCTGACCTGATAGCTCTCCCCAAGGACCTCCCCAAGTGAAACTTTACTCATAACCCATCACTCAGCTGGGTCTTCTTAAAATATGAGAAAACATCTTGATTAAAATAGTCAAATAGGGAAAGCCGGGATGGCTCAGCAGGTTAAGCATTCGCTTTGAAGCCCCAAGAACCGAGGATCGAATCCTAGCCCCAGCCCATGGGGACCCATATACTGAACTGGGGTGTGCCCCCAGTTCAGTTCTTGCCAGGGCCAATGTGGGAGGCTCCTGGCCCAGTTCCTACCCTGTGCAGCCCTGTGTCCACCTGTGGAGTGAAACTATATGGAAAACTAATGTCAACTATGGAAACTGCTCTAGGGCTTCTCACTGTCTCTCTGTCAAAAAAATCAATAAAATCTTTAAAAAAAAAAAAAGTCAAACATATACCATCACTAGTATCATTCACTGTTATATATTCGTAGGGCAAAGAAGACTATAAGAGAAGACAGAAAGCTTAAGAGCTTATCATGTATTGTACATTTACATCCCAGGTCCTGTGCTGTGCATTTTGTATGCACTATTCCTTCTGATTCTCACATCTACCCCCAATAAATCCTGTTATAATCTCCATGTTACCTATGAGGACATTAGGGCCTTAGAAAGGTTACATATTAATATGTTATCCAAAGAACAGTGGTAAACTGAGACTGAAATCTGAGTCAGGCTGACTTCAAAGGCAAAACTTTAAAGAAATACAAACATCTAGATATGAATAAGTAGTTAGTCTTAAATATGTAGTTATCTCTGTCAGTTTCTGCAGGCTTTTTTCTGCTAACTCTGAATACCTTCAGTGTCAGAACTCTTGCAGGGATGACTAGGATTGTGGTTCAGTTGACCAGCGTTGTGTCCACCACTCACTGAATTCCCCTTTCAACCTCGCCTTTCCCAGGTTGAATAAGCTCTAACTATAATACCAGCACACTAACTGGGGAGAGGGCATTGCCTTCTCAGTTAAATTTCTTACATGAGGAAGGATCCAACTTCTTATGTTAAAACCAAAGGAAGGGGAAGCCGGGATGGCTCAGTGGGTTGAGCGCTCACTTTGAAGCCCCGGGAACCAAGGATCAAATCCCGGTCTCGGCCCGTGTGAACCCATATGCTGAACTGAGGTGTGCTTCCCATGCGGGAGGCCCTCAGTTTGGTTCTTGGCCTCCGGTTCAGACCCTGGCTCAAGGGGCCATGCCTCCCATGCGGGAGGCCCCCCAGCCCAGTTCCTGCCCTGTGTGGCCCCCGCCCACCTGTGTGAAACAAAACCAGGTAAAAAACTGATGATGTACAACTATGGAGACTGCTCTGGGCCCTCCCCCTTCTCTCTGTCTGTTTCTCTCTCTCTCTGGCTCTGTCAAAAAATAAAATAAATCTAAAAAAAACCCCAAAAAACCAAGGGAAGAAAACCAGTCAGGCATTTTGACACTGCTGGAATGAATGAAACCCTTGATAACTTTTTCTGTCCAGAAGGAACTTCCTCATCTGGCCCGGGAACTCTTCTCCCTGGCTCTTGGCCCCTTGAAGTTGTAAATCATGCTTTTTGTCTGCTGAGTGGTTGCCCTTTGCAGACCTGTAAACTCCCTGAAGTTTTTGATAGAGCTGAGTTTTGCCAACATGTTTGATGTTACAAAACTTTTAAGGGTCGATCCTTTTAAATTCATTACTGGGCCCCTCCTGTTTGCCTGTCAGGGTTCATGTTTTGTTCTCTGCCTCATCTAATCACAGTGTCTGCAGCTACTGCCTTCTAGACCCTAACATGTGAGCAGAGAATAAGGGTACAGTGCCTGGCACACAGTAGGTGCTCACTAAGGGCTGGCTGAGTAAATTAAAAGCACATATAAGTGAAATTTGATAAGATTTTAAAATAGATATAAAGTTCATAGTACCTTGATTATGAGTTTATTATATTTAAGCTGTGATCGATCTCATGTGTACTGTAGGATGAGAGAGTTTCTAAGTTGAATAGCATACACTCTTCTATAAACACTGCAGATTTGCTCAACTCTCATTTAGAAAGACTTCAGGCTAGTCCAAACTGGTCTCTCTCTAAAGCCCCTAGCTTTTTTCCTTGATAAAAACAAAACAAACAAACAAATAAAAAAACAAGCAACAATAAACAACAACAACAAAAAGCAGAGAAATGAACATCTAGAGTAGAATATTATCACTGCCTTTCCCCACTATGAAGTAAGCATGTTCCTAGTGAAGTTGTTTCTTCATTCATTGAGAAAATATTTCTCTAATTACAGTGTGTGAGATTATGGCTGTAAAGCTACCCCTAAAGATTGTTTTTGAAAGCAGTGTTCTTAAGAAAACTGTATACCTATCACATTTTATAGCATTGTGAGTTTTATTTTGCTTACAAAATAATACAATTGAGTGGAAAATTTAAATAAATTAAAAACAAACAAAAGAGATTTAGTTCTGTTTCTTTATAATATATTAAGTAGTTATACCCAGAATTTTAGTTTTTACAAAGAACTCTTGAAAAATATTAGGGAATATTAGGCACAGCATAAATAAAAAGATGGGGAAGTTACCCATGGGCTAATGCCATTTTGGAAGTAGCGTTTGGAGGAGAATGGGTTAAACTAATATCCCAGGTTTTCAGGCAGTAATACTTAGGGACTTTTGGTCTAGAACAGGGGTGTCCAATCTTGGTTTCCCTGAGCCACACTGGAAGAATTGTCTTGGGCCCCATAAAATACACAAACACAAGTAATAGCAGATGAGCTAGGAAAAAATAAAAATAAAAAAGCTCGCACAAAAATTCTCATAATGTTTTTAAAAAGTTTTGTGAACTTGTGTTGGGCCACACTCAAAGCCTTCCTGGGCCACATGCGCCCCGCTCCGTGGGTTGCACAAGCTTAGTATAGAGATTTGCTTGGCAAGCTCCTGCTATGGGGTAGTGTTTGAGTCTACTGCCCTCTAGTGACTACGTTTTACATATTCCTGAGCCTTGCCAAGAAAAGGAATTTAAATGTACCAAATGTGTTAAGCTTTTGTAATTCATTCTTTGCAGTTTTGTGCCTATTATGGATCTCACTTAAAGTTGTGAGAAATTATTCTACTCTCTTGAAATTGGAGATGCTAATTTGTCTTAAGGCCAGCGATGTTAGGTCTAGTTACAGCACATATATTCTATAACTTGAGGACACCTTTTAATGTACCTTGCTTGACTGATTGCAGACTAGAATACAGACCTAAAAAATGATGTCTAGTTTTTCCCACATTTGCCAAGTAAAAGTTACGCTTTTTTAAAAAAAAAACAAAGATAAAACTAAAGGATTTAAATCTGCTTTATTTGATGAAATTACAGCAGCCTTGAAGGGTAATGAAATCTTTAAAATCTTTCAGGACTTCTAATCTGACAAGATGGCATAGACCCATTTCTCCCTGCTTCTCCCTACTAAGTACAACTATAAACCCTGAAAATGCAAGAGGCAACAAAAGGAGAATATTTTGCAGATGTAAAAAGCTGGATGGATTTGGGGCCCCTGGAAGGAAGGAACAACACAGAGACAGGGTGTCTTCTGTCCTCCGAGATAATAGACTTAAGGTGACCAGGCCCCTGTGCATCCTGACCTGCAGCCTCGCAACATGAAGGGGCCAGGCAGGCTCACTTCTCCCTAGGATTCACTGGTTGGCCATCCAACACCAGGCTAATCCAGCACTCAGAAAGAGGGCATTGACAGGAAGAGATCCATACAGTAAGTGGTCATGGGGAGCGCTTTCCTCCACTGGGCCTGAGACTTCCCTCCCCTGCTAAAGTAGACTTAGGTGGGCAGGAGGCACAAGCAAGAGGATTCTGCCAATAAGTGAATAAGTGACCTGGCCTGGGAAGCACGTTTGTCCTCATGGTCCTGAGACTCCCCGCCCCCATACACATTCACTGGGGAAGCTGGGGAGCAGCTGGGGGCACTGGAAAAGGGGATCCCGTCTAAACAAGCAGCCCAGTTTAGGAAGCTGCCTCCCAGGGGGTCTAAGATCTATCTCCCTTACCCTCCCAAGAGACACCCATAGGCCAGGCCAGCCCCTCAGGCAGCCCCAGCAGGGACCTGTGGGAGTCTCAGCAGTACGAGATAACCCACACAGACCAAATTAAACATCAGAGGCTCTGGAAATTAAACTGTCACTGGAACCAAAGCTCACAAAACTAGGCCATGACCTGCATGCTAAAGCTAAATGGTGGCTGCTTGCTGAAGTAAAGGATTTAAATAGGACCAAATTCTCTAAAGCAGGGCTGGGCAAGACGTTGATCATGGTCCACTGGTGGACCGTCAAGTAATTTTGGGGGTAACCACCTGAATAATAAAATAAATAGCTAGTGGACCATGACACTTGGAGAAGTAGCCCTGTCCCTGAAAAAGTCTGCCCAGACCTGCTGTAAACATAATGGACATATTGAAGATACAACCAAATAGTACCTGTCTTGCTATCAAGAACTGAAACTTACATGTTGAATGTAAAAGCAGTCACAGACACTAACACTGAGATGAATCAAAGTTGAAATTATCTGACAAGGATTTTAAAGCAACTACCATGAAAATGCTTCAATCATCAATTACAAATTATCTTGAAACAAAGGAAGAAACAGAAAATTTCAGCGAAGAAATAAAAGTTCTAAAAAGAAGCAAAGGAAAATGATAGAATTGGAAAAAATGGATAAATTGGACCTCATTAAAATTAGAAACTTGCTTTCAGAAAGCCCACATGAAGAGGATGCAAAGACAAGGTAGGGGGAGAAAATATGTGTAAATTTCATATCTGACAGACAAATGTTCAGAGTATATATAAAAAACTCGAAAAACTCAGCAGTAGATTTCTGGTCAAGATGGTGTGATAAGTAAACACTGTGCTTACCTCCTCATGACCACATCAAAATTACAACTAAACTACAGAACAATCAGCATTGAGAATCACTTGAAGTCTAGCTGAGCTGAAGTCCTACAACTGAGAACATACAGAAGCCACCTCAAGACTGGTAGGAAGGGCATGGAATAGGCTGGTCCCACACCCACATGTGACCATTAAAAATTGTGAAGGATATCTCAACTGCAGAGGACCCCCACCCCCCAGAGGAGCAAGGGGTCCCAGCCCCACACCAGGTTCTCCAGGCTAGGGTTGCAGTGCCTGGAAAAGAAGTCCCCATAACTTCTGGCTATAAAAACCAGCAGAGATTGTGACTGAGTGAGCTGGAGGGCAACTGCAGTCCTAGGCACTTCTATTAAAGGGCCCACACATGACTTACTCACTGATGGACTCACTCACTCTGAGCTCCAGCACTGGGTCAGCAGCTGGAAAGATGCCAGGACATATAGGGAGGAACTGAGTTGTCTGGGTGCAGGGTGAAGTCTGGGGGGGGAAGCTTTATCTTAGAAGGAGGAGCTAGAGGAAGCCATTACAGTATATTTTTGTTGAGTTCTTCCCCTTCCTGGCAGACACAGGTGGCTGGCATCAGCCTGGCTAATACCATTCATTCACCCCACCCTGGTGATTCCCTGACAACCTGTACTACCCAACTTTTGGCCATATCCAAGTACTTCAAGTGGTTTTTCTTTACAAATGGCCTGTCTTTCCTTATGCTGCAGACATTTCTAAGATCTCCCAAAGGTTCACAAAACCCAAACGCACCTGTCTTCTCATAGGTACAGAGAACATTTTGATGGCTATCAGATGGGAGGAGGGTTGGGGAATTGATGAAAAAGGGGAAGGGATTCAAAGTACAAATTGGTTGTTACATAGTAGTCATGAGGATGTAGGCTATAGCATAAGGAATATAGTCAATATTGTAATATCTATGTGTGGATACTAGATTTATCAAGATAATAGATGGATAGGGCTAATAGGGGCAGGGTGGAAAGGTGAAGGGATTAAGAAGTACAGATTGGTAGTTACAAAATGGTCATAAGGATATAAAGTACAGCATAGGAAATATAGTCAATGATATTGTAACAACTATGTATAGTGCTTGGTGGAAACTAGATTAATCAGAGGAATCACTTTTTAAATTATATAAATGTCTAACCACTATGCCATACACCTGAAATTCACGTGAAATTATATTGAATGTCAACTGTAATTGAAAAATTTTTAAATGGGGGGTAAAGGTAAGGAGAATAAGAGGTTCACATTTCCAGGTATAAAACAAATAGGTCATGGGGTGGTATGTACAAAGAATATAGTCAATAATATTGTGGTAGCATGGTATGGTGTTAGATGATTGCAGGACTTATAATTGTAATCCCTTCTTTAGGTATATAAATGTTGAATAACTATGATGTATACCTAAAACTAATATAATATTATATGTTAGCTATATTTTAATAGAAATCTTAAAAAATAACCAAAAAAACAACTCAGCAATAAAAAAACAATCCAAGTAGAAAATGGGCAAGATACGTGAAGAGACATTTCTCTGAAGAGGATGTCGGAAAATGTTCAACATCATTAGCATCAGGGAAATACAAATTAAAACCATAATGATACCTATCAGAATGCTAAAATAACACCAAATGCTGGTGAAGAGGTAGAGAAACTGGTTATTCATACATTGCTGGTGGGAATATAAAATGGTACTGTCACTCTGGAAAACAGTTTGGAGTTTCAAATCAAACTAAACACACAACTGCCATATGGCTCAGCATATGGCCAGTTATCTGAGAGAAATGAAAACTTTATGTTCATGCAAAAACATGTACATGAATGTTCCCAGCAGGTTTATTCATAATATCTCCAAACTTGAACAGATATCCTCCCACAGGAGAATGGTTAAACCAACTATGGTGCATTTATACCATGGGATACCAATCAGTAATAGAGGAATGAATTATTAATACATGCAACACTTGGATGAATCTCCAGAGAATTATGCTGCAGGGTGGGAGGGAGGGGGT
>PVKE010020681.1:0-27261 GCA_004027555.1 Craseonycteris thonglongyai | reverse complement strand
ACTTGGTTAACATTCCTTTGCTGGCTTTTCATTGGGATCATAAGAGAGTGAGGATGTAAACCTGTGCTGTCAGTCCACTCATTATTTCTTCACTGGAAGTCAGTTGAACTCTTGTATTTTAAAATCTTCTGTTTGATTTATTAATATAAGCTTAGTTTCCTATGTATTAGTTCTTTTGACTTTGGTGGCTCTCTTGTGGGGTGGTTTTCTTCAAATCTTTTCTTTAGTCCTTTCTTCTCCCTGATGATAATATTGATGTTCTACTGTATATTTATCCTCCTTTAATGAATGGTTAGCTTAGTAAAAAAAAAAAAAAATGTTTAGAACTGATATTTATCAGAGTCAAAAAAAAAATCATCCCTCACCTACTCAATATCAGAGCTCTCACATGGGTTTCATTCCCCAATTCCAAGATATTTTTACATGAATTGTATTAAATTTTATAACTACATTATCAACATTTCTTAAAATGTAACTGTCAAGTTTGTCTAAATTCTTTGCTGACCACTATTTCTTGAATTTCCCTAAAAAGGGGCTAAAATGCTGCCTTAAATCCTTCCTGGAACAAAGCAGGCAGCGGATGAACAGATGGATGGATGGATGAGAGATTATTCATTTGTATTGCCTCAGTCAGAATTAAGCCCTCCCACAGCCCCTGCTGGGCTTTCTGGACCATGGTGTCTTTTCAGTATCTGTTTTGTGTGTCAGTCTCCCTCACTGCCCTGAGTGCTTGATTTCTCACCTATACAATAGAAGAAGTAGAGGTGGCCTGTGAGGTATTGAGAAGAAGGAATTGCCCCCCTCCTCACTGGCCTCCTGGAGTGCTAGCTAGCCAGCACCCCCACTCCAGCTCCACACACAAAACCAAGTCCCACCCCTCCTAACCCTAGCCCCCAAGTCTCCTACTTCTTTCAAGGGAAACACTAAGCTCCTCAGCCAGTCCTGATGCTTTTGTCAGCCTTAGCAGGCTCCTGCCAACTTAGAGCCCCATGCCCTCTGTGGGCCTCCCAACACAACAGGGTCACAGGGACAGTGGGCTGGCAGGCATGATAGACTTCCCACAGGGTCGGGAGCCCTCGGGGGGCTGGGATAGACCCACTAGCTCTCAGCCTTAGAGTTGGACCTGGGTGGGCACTGAGGGGGACAGCAGTGTTTGCCGAGGGAGGAGTTCCGGTAAGATGTAAAATGAATGAGTGAGGTAATGGATAAATAAATGAATGAATGTATAAATTAAAGAATTAATCGGGGAAATGAGAGGATGAATGAGCAGCTGAGGAAGGTGTGGTAGCTGTGGGTTGGGAGTGCCTGGGGGATTGACTTCTCAGCCCTCTGCTCTCTTTTCTTCTCTGCCCCCAGCGTGCTCTATTTCTCCATCCACCGCTATGAGCAGGGTCGGTTCTGGCCCCACCTGAAGGCCTCTAACTGGTCCACTACAGGTTTCGGCCAAGGCCAGGGATACACCATCAATGTGCCTTGGAACAGGGTCAGTGTCTGCCCACCCCTTTCCCTCAGAGTGAGGGCCCACCCCCACCCTTCAGCCAGTTTGGGGCAGAGGGAAGAACATCCCCATTTCACCATTGTGTGCCTCTGTCTATAGGTGGGAATGCGAGATGCCGACTACATTGCCGCTTTCTTGCAAGTCCTGCTGCCAGTCTCCTTTGAGGTCCTGGGGGGCCTGGGGTGTGTTAGGGCAGGGGTGATGGTGAGGGATGGGCTATGAGGGCAGGTGGTCTCATGTAGTCTTCTCCCCCTTCAGTTCCAGCCGCAGCTGGTCCTGGTGGCTGCTGGATTTGATGCCCTTCAAGGGGACCCCAAGGTAGGATGGGCTCCCTGGGATAGCAGGTGGGCAGAAGGGGGCTACATGAAGCCAGGCTGACTCTTCATATGCCCCTAGGGTGAGATGGCTGCCACTCCAGCAGGGTTTGCCCAGCTAACCCATCTGCTCATGGGACTGGCAGGAGGCAAGCTGATCCTGTCTCTGGAGGTGAGTGACTTGATCGCTGAACCAGTGGATCCTAGTAGACATAAGAACAAATCTTTCAAGTCCAGCAGGAGTTCCTGTCTCAACATTTCCACTTGATAGCTGGACAACCTTACCTAAGTCACTGAACTGCTTTTTGCCTCCACTTTCCTTATGTAAAACAGTCATACATGGTCATCATGACAGTTAAGTTTGTGAACTTGCCACTGTGCGCTTATGTTGGCAGCACTGTACAAACAACTCAGTAAGGTTTCATAACCTTGGTATATCAGTGTCTCACAGCTGTGTTTTTTTTTTAAGATTTAGTTTTATTCTTTTTAACAGAGACAGAGAGACAGAGACAGAGATAAGTGGGAGGGCCCAGAGCAGTCTTCATAGTTGTACATCATCAGTTTTCAACATGGTTTTGTTCCACACAGGTGGGTGGGTGGCCACACAGGACAGGAACTGGGCTGGGGGCCTCCTGCATGGGGGGCACACCCCCTTGAGCCAGGGGTGGAACGAGGAGGTGAGAACCAAACTGGGGGCTTCCTGCATGGGAAGCACACCCCAGTTCAGCACATGGGCCTGCATGGGCCAGGGCCAGGATTCAATTCTTGGTCCCCAGGGCTGCAAAGTGGGCACTTAACCCACTGAGTCATCCCAGCTTCCCCACAGCTGTGTTCAGTGTCTTTCTGAGTGGCATTTATTATTGTTGTTGTGTGTTTTTGTGTGCCATCACGAGAATGTCAAAGCTTGAATTAGAGCAATGAACAAATTAAATTTCTTGTTAAACTTGGCAAGAGTGGAAGTGAAATCAGGAATATGTTAGTCCAAGTTTATGGGGATAATTCCATGAGAAAATGGCAGTGTACAAATGGATTAAATATTAGTTCCTGAGGGGAGAGAAAGTATCACTGATAAAGAGAGATGAAGGCAGCCAATAATGAGTAGAATTGATGAAAACACTGCAAAAATTTGTTGAATTGTATGTCAAAATTGTCAGCTGACTGTGAGAAGCACAGCAGACCAAGTAAACATTGATAGAGAATTAGTTAGGAAAATCTTCACTGAAAATCTTGGTATGAGAAAGGTGTGTACCAAAATGGTCCCGAAGGACCTTACCAATGAACAAAAGCAGAGGAGAGGTGAAGTTTGCCAAGACCTTTTGGAGAGGCAAGATGATGTTTTGGGCCATGTTATCATTGGTGGTGAAACTTGGGTATACTAATACGACTCTGAAATAAAGTGTCAAAGTGCACAATTGAAGTCAGCCAATTCTCTATGACCAAATAAGTTCCATCAGTCCAAATTAAGAGTCAAAATGATGTTGCTAATCTTTTTTGGTATCAGAGGGATTGTTCATTATGATTTTGTACCAACAGGACAGTCAACCAAGTTGACTATTTGGAAGTACTGAAAAGGTTGTGTCCAAAAATTAGATAAAAACAACCTTAACTTTTCGCCAACAACTCATGTCTCTTGCATCACGACAATGCACCAGCTCACATGGCACTGTCTGTGAGGGAGTTTTTAGCCAGTAAACAAATAACTGTATTGGAACACTCTTCCTACTCACCTGATCTGGCCCTTAATGGCTTTTCTTTATCTAAAGATAAAGGAACTATTGAAAGGAAGATATTTTTATGACATTCAGGATGGCTCTGATGGCCATTCCAGAAAGAGTTCCAAAATTCCTTTGAAGGGTGGACTAGGTGATGGCGTCAGTGTATAGCTTCCCAAGGGGAATACTTCAAAGGGGACCATAGTGGTATTCAGCAATGACATATGTAGCACTTTTTCTAGGATGAGTTCACGAACTTAAATTTTCAGACCTTGTTATACTAGTAGTAATTACCTCATAGCACTATCCAATGAGTGAAGTGAAGTCATCTTCTACATTCCTTGTTTAACATGTAGTTAACACCCTAGTATTACTACTACTCTTCCCTGGTAACATCTGATTCTTTCTCGCACTCCTCTCCCAGGGTGGCTACAACCTCCGCTCCCTGGCTGAGGGTGTCAGCACCTGTCTTCACATCCTCCTGGGAGACCCTTGCCCCATGCTGGAGTCCCCTGGTGCCCCCTGCCTGAGGTGAGCCCAGATAGAGGAAGAGAAAAATGGGACTTTCACTGCCCACCTGGGGGCATTTGGTCACACTTTTCCCTTTCCTTCCCTCCAGTGCCCAGTTGTCACTGTCCTGTGTTCTGGAAGCTCTGGAGCCCTTCTGGGGGGTTCTTATGAGATCAGGTAGGAGGCAAGGAGTGCGTTTAGTGGGGGTTCAGAGATGGAATGAGCCATGGGCGGGGGGAGAATCTCTTCCAGACCCCACTCTTGACTTTCCTGAGCTGCCTTGCTGGGGGAGTCAGACCCTTTATCTCATTGGGCCCTGGTTTCAGGTCTCCCACCCCTTTTGACATTTGGGTAAACTAAATCCAGAGTATTACAATGATCAAGGGTGAGGGGGTAGTGTGAATGTGACCTCCCCTTCCAGGTGAGACCATGGAGGAGGACATCGTGGAGGGGGACAACGCAGAGGAGGAGGATGAGGATGGACTGTGGCAGCCCCCTGCACTCCCAATCCTGACATGGCCAGTGCTACAGGCTCGCACAGGACTAGTCTATGACCAACAAATGATGGGTCACTACAACTTGTGGGACAAGTATGCGGTTGGAGAGCTGGGCTAAGTGGGCAGGGGTCGCTCCACTCTTCAAGCACTAAGCCCTGCCTCTGTGTTCCCCATCTCTCAGTCATCACCCCGAGATGCCCCAGCGCGTCTCACAGATCATGTGCCGTCTGGAGGAGCTGGGCCTCACCGAGCGCTGCCTCGTTCTGCCCGTACGTCCCGCCACAGACGCCGAGCTGTTCACTTGTCACAGGTCAGACCCTCATGCCCAGGGTGTGATGGGGTCTCAGTGGGCACATGCCACCTGAGGGCTGGAGTCCAGGTACATAGTACTTCCAGGAGACATGGGACGGAACCACCTGACTAGCCCCAGTGCCCTCTCTGTACTTCCAGTGCTGAGTATGTGGGTCGTCTGCGGGCCACAGAGAAGATGAAAATCCGAGAGCTGCACCGCGAGGGTGCCAGCTTTGACTCCATCTATATCTGCCCCAGCACCTTCGCCTGTGCGAAGCTGGCCACTGGCGCCACATGCTGCCTAGTGGAAGCTGTACTGGCAGGCGAGGTATGTCTGTTTTGGGATGGGGCTCGGGCTCCAAGAGATGGTCCTAGGGGATAGAGAGAGGTAGCTTAGAATTGGGCAGGGCCTGAGCAAAGAGGGATGGAGAGGAGGCCCCTGCTCCCCAGGGGCCTTGCTCACTTGGAAAGTGCAGCCATTGGCATGGGGCTGCTGGGCTGGGCACCCCTAGCAGCTGTTGGTAGAAAGATGGGAGAAAGGGAAGAGAAGCAAGGGAACAAGAGTAGGAAAAACAGCAAGGGCAGCGGTTTGATCTTGGTTCCCTGTTCCTTCCCCAGGTTTTGAATGGTGTTGCCGTGGTGCGACCTCCTGGACACCATGCAGAACAGGATGCTGCTTGCGGTTTCTGCTTTTTCAACTCTGTGGCTGTGGCTGCTCGCCATGCCCAGGCCATCAGTGGGCATGCACTGCGGTGAGAGCTCCCTGGGGTCCTCTCCCCAGCCCAGTGCTTACTCAGCAGGCCCTATGGTACCACCCCTGGGACTTACTCAGAAGCACCCAAGGGTCTAGTTGCCTAGCACTTCCTCATGAAAGGACTAAGCATCTAGCCTCTCGGGGCTGAGTCAGAGAGGACCCCAAGATGGTGGTACCCAAGTGCTTATAAAACAGGATCCAGCCCCACCCCTAGCATTTCTGGCCCTGATGGCAATCCTGAAAGAATGCAGGGTCCAGGCCCCTGGTGCTTACCCATACAGGGCCTGAGGTCTGGCCCTGAGCACTTGCTCAGGACCCAAGCTCAGCTGTCACCCTTACTGTGATAGGACCCACAAGCCCACCATCCAGCACTATCTCTAGGGACTCATGATTCTGACATGCACAATAAATGCCTTTATAGACAGACCCCAGGGGTCTAGCTCCTGCCCTCTCCCAGGGGCTGAGTTTCCTGGGTAACTGAGAAGGTATCCCTCCCCAGGATCCTAATCGTGGACTGGGACATCCATCACGGTAATGGAACTCAGCACATATTTGCAGACGACCCCAGGTGAGAGGCTGGGACCAGGGTCAGAGTGGCCAGGGAGGTGGGCAGGCCATGCCTCAGGGGTGCCAGGCCGCTAACCAGCCATGGCCCCCCTTCACACCCCATCTTTGGCAGCATACTGTACATTTCCCTGCACCGCTATGATCATGGCACCTTCTTTCCCATGGGGGACGAGGGTGCCAGCAACCAGGTGGGCTGGGCTGCAGGCACGGGCTTCACTGTCAACGTAGCCTGGAATGGGCCCCACATGGGCGACGCTGAGTACCTGGCTGCCTGGCATCGTCTGGTGCTTCCCATTGCCTACGAGGTACGCTTCAGGATTTATGTGACACAGCTATGTGGGTGGCAGCAAGTGCATGTGTCTGACTCCCCAGGTGACTGATTCTGTGAGACAGCAATGGGGACAGGGGTAGGGGTGACTCAGTGATGGCCTTTGCGTATGTCTGAGTGTACATACTGGCTGTATGTGACTACCTTCTCTGTGTGCAACTGTGAGGGACTTCTGGGCATGTGAGGGTGGTCTGCATGTGCCAGGCTGTGTACTTTCTTGTGTGTACACCATCACCAGTGCTTATCTGTGTGTGATGGTGGCCCATGTGAGTGCCTGCTCTGGAACTGCTTGTGCAGGGCGGGTAGAGGTTTGAGTGTGTGTTAAACTCTGTAGGTGACTCTTTCTACCATTTCTCTTTGTAATGGGTGCTCTCTCTCTGACAGCTGGTCTGTGACTTTCTGTATATGTCTGTCTATCCATCATGGCTGTTTATGTCTCTCTCTCTGACTAGGGGTAGCCTGTATATATTTGCCTGACTGCATGAGTGGCTGTTGGTAGTCGTCTTCTTCGTGTATAAATTGTGTGTGTCTGTGGCAGATAGTATGTGTGTGACTAACTCTGAGGGCAGATAAAAGCACCATCCCTGTGACCTCTTTGTAGATGTGCATGTTCAGATGTATATGTGTGTCTGATGATGCACAGTGGTTGTGACTACCTTCTGTGTGTGTGTGTAACTGAAATTGTGTTTGTGAGAGACTGTAAGTGACTACTTCCTATGGGTACAACAGTGTGTGTATGTGTGGCTGTTGTGACTGGTGATAGCATGTGTATGGTTGTGTCTGTGCAAGGATGACTGTGGATGACTTTTTCTTTGAGAAACTGCATGTGTGCAATATGTATAGTCTGGTCCTTATGGGACTGTCTGATTGTGGGTATATGTGGCTATATGCAACCATCTTCTGTGGGTAGCACTTGCATTGCCATTTACTGTGATGGAAGTACGCAGGCACCTTTCTTTGGCACCATGTATATAAAACCCTGTTTCTTGTGCACATGTATTCCATGGTGGACCCAGGGAGGGGAACGTGTGCCTCTTAATCTCACCCTTGGCATGTGTGTGAGGGCATATCTCCTCATGTCATCATCATGTGATGGCTAAGTCTCCATATCTCAGGACTCTTACCCCATGTCCCCATCCATTCATTGCTAGTGTCTCGTGTCTTTAAGTCTGTGATGTGCTCAATTCTCTGTTGGTTTTTTTTCCGTGTCTCTGTCTTATGCCTCCACATCCTCCCCTTCCTACTTTCAGGGCTCTGGTCTGTGTCTCCCAGCCTCCAGATCCCATGTCTTCATCTCTCTGACTTGTGTCTTCATTTGTCCTTGTCTCACTGTCTCTAGGTCTACCTCACCTGCTACCTACCCAGGCCCCTACCCTTGTATCCATGTGTCTCTTCTCTCCCTTCCTCAGTTTAACCCAGAACTGGTACTAGTCTCAGCTGGCTTTGATGCGGCACGGGGGGACCCGCTGGGGGGCTGCCAGGTGTCACCTGAGGGCTATGCCCATCTCACCCACCTGCTGATGGGCCTTGCCAGTGGCCACGTCATCCTGATCCTAGAGGTAACTCTGAGTTCCTCTTCCTATAGTGGGGGGTGGTTTGGAAGATTTGGAGTCCTGCCCTTTCTGTTGGCTGGTTGTGACACTCAGGGCAATTTCTTAAAATCTCCCTTGAGTGTCCCCACCTGGGACTGTTGACACTTACTGGGCATTAATAACACCAGAATTAAAAAATTTCATTGAGTGTTCACTATGTGCAAGACACTCTTCTCAACATTTTATATGTATTTTTAATTCATTGGCAAAGCAGCTGTCAGGTGGGGTGTGCTGACCTCATAATTTTCCTCTCTCAGGATCATGGAAACTGAGACAGAGGTGTAGTGACTAGCCCAAGGCCACACATTTAATAATAGCAAAGTCAGGGCTTGAATTCAGGCAACCTGGCTCTAAAGTTTGCTTTTTACCACTAGTTGAACTGCCCCTGACAAGTTCCTAAGACAAAATAAATTCACTGACCTTTTGTAAATTACTCAGTGCTCCTGCCTCCTGGGCCTCAGTTTCCTCATCTGTAAGATGAGGCTGGCTAATTAATCATGGAAGAGTGCTTGGCATATGGTAAGCACTGAAGAAGTGCTGTAACTTCTTATAATTATGCGTTGTTCATACACTAGTTTAACCCTCTCAGCAACCATATGTACTTACTTGTTTTCACAACTTTACAGATGAAGACAGTAAGTCACAGAGAGATTAATTTCCTAGTGAAATGTCCCACACTGTGCCCAGACTGCTGTGGCAGGGTGGTTGGTGGTTAAGAACATGGACTCCTTCATCAGATAGTCCAGGTTCCAAGCACAGTGCTATCTCGTCCCAGCTGTTATGGCCTCAGACAAGTCATCTAACCACTCAACCTCAGTTTCTTTATCTGTAAAAAGAGCAGAAACTGGGATCCCTGTAGGGTATGAGAAAAGGGGTTCCCCTACCAGGTCAGGACAGGGGTTCAGGTGGAGAGAAAGGCCAGTTGTTCCTCTACCAATTTTGGATAGGGGTTTCTGTGGGGGCACAGCCAAGGGTTCCTGCTCAGACTGAGCATGTATGGTTTGAGGATTGCGTGAGTTAATATACATAAGGTCCTCAGAATAGAGCCTAACATGCAGCAAGCACTTAATGAACGGCAGCTGTTACTGTTACCATCAGTATTATTGTCATTGTGGTTATTGTTATCTTGCACTTTACATCACAATTTATCCCCCTCAACAGTCAACCTTACACAATGGGTACTGCCCATCTGACAGAAGTGGGTTCTATTCACTTGTCTCCAGTCCCTACAGGGCCCTGAGGTGGGTTTGGGAGGCAGGACCTCTTGCTTCCCAAATTCCCTGAGGACACCCCAACATTCCTTTCCTTCCCATTTTCCTTAAATAGGGTGGCTATAACCTGACGTCCATCTCAGAGTCCATGGCTGCCTGTACCAGCACCCTCCTTGGGGACCCACCACCCCTGCTGACCCTGCCACGGCCACCACTATCAGGTGCCCTGGCCTCAATTGCTGAGACCATCCAAGTCCATCGCAGATACTGGCGCAGCGTGCGGGTCATGAGTGAGTAGGCGTGGGGAACTGGGGACATTGGGGGCTCAGGAGAGGTCAGGGCTTAGAGGCAGGAGAGGGAATAGCGCCCACACTCAAAGATCTCCCTCCTATGGTTCCAGAGATAGAAGACAAGGAGGGACCCTCCAGTTCTAATTTGGTCACCAAGGAGGTACCTCAACCAGCCAATCCTGGGTCAGCTGAGGGACTGACCACACTGGAAGGGAACATTCTGGATTCAAGCATGGGGAAGGCCACCTCAGCACCATCTTTGCAAGAGTCCACTCCAACCCAGGCTAAGTCAGAGACAGCTGTGGTGGAGCTCACTCAGGACGGGTCCTCAGAGGCAGCCACAGGGGAAGCCACATTGGACCAGACCATCTCAGAGGCAGCCACACTGGACCAGATTACCTCAGAGGCAGCCACAGGGGAAGCCATGCCCAACCAAAGCACCCCAGAGGAGGCTGTGGGAGGAGCCGAGCTGATCCAAACCCGTCCAACTTCGTGCACTGACAACCAGACTCCTCCAACCTCACCTGTGCAAGAAGTCACACCTCAACCATCTCCCAAAAAGCTGACTGGGATTCTCGGGACCTTGGAGCTAGATGACAAGGCTCAGGTAAGGCCTACTACTACCATACCCAGGTAGGGTGAAGAAGGGGCAAAAATTAGGCCTCTTAGATAAATCTCTTACCTGTGTGTGTCCAGGGGGTCCCAGAGTCTCAGGTTCCAGAAGAGGAGAGGCTACTAGGAGAGGCAGCTGGAGGTCAGGACATGGATGATTTAGTGATGATGCAGGCCTTTGGGGACACTGACCAGGTGAGCTCAGGAGAGATGGGACTGTGGCTTCCTTCTCTTGCCCGTTTGTGCTTCCAAGTAGGAGCATATGATGTAGGAACATATAATGGAGAGAGAAGTCCCTAGCTTACTCAATTTCAACCCACCTAGGCTATGTTTTATGCCGTGACACCACTGCCCTGGTGTCCCCATTTGGTGGCAGTATGCCCCATTCCTGAAGCAGGCCTGGACGTGGCCCAACCTTGTCAGGACTGTGGAACACTCCAGGAGAACTGGGTGTGTCTGTCTTGCTATGAGGTATGCAACAGAGGAAGGGGGTGGGGTGGAGGTTGGCCCAGAAACAAACCACAGGGGGGTGCTGATCCCTGCTGGACACTCATTCCCCAACCTCAGGTCTACTGCGGTCGTTACATCAATGCCCATATGCTCCAGCATCATGAAGGCTCTGGACACCCGCTGGTCCTCAGCTACGTCGACCTTTCTACCTGGTGTTACCAATGTCAGGCCTATGTCCACCACCAGGTGGGCCCTGGGCAGACCCTCTAACATGTGCACACTCAGTCCCTCCACATACATACCTTCTATGATTGGGTAAGGGGAGAATGGAGGCCTTTCTGCATGTGCAATAGTCCAGGAGACAGGGTGGTTGAGAATTGGAGTGGGGGCAGCCTCCTGGCTGAGGTAGAGGGGGTCCTTACTCTCTCTTACCTACCCTCTCTTGCCTCTTCCTCAGGCTCTCCTTGATGCGAAGAACGTCGCCCACCAGAACAAGTTTGGGGAGGACATGCCCCACTCACACTAACTCCCAGAATCTGCTCCGTTCCACCTTCTGAGGCCCAAGATAGACCAGCGTTAGTTCATTCCGACCTGTACCTTGGATGAGGGGCGGCCTCCATCCCAACCTGAAAACCCTTTACAACTCCTCAAGGGTGCTGATGTAATTGTAAATACCCATGAGAGGATTTAATTGTAAAATCCTGTAAGAGGACTGTGATGTTGAATTGTAGATCTGCTCCTGCCCACTACCTGCTCCTGGGGCTCCATCTACTCTGCCCCAGAAGTAAAGGGGGAGCAGCTGAGAGTCCCCAAGAGGGGACTCATGGCAAGAAGATGATACTTTGGAGGAAGGGGGTGGTCAACTGACAGATATGGTGGAGTTGCATATGTAATAAAGTACATGCTGTTACAAAACCTGGAGGAAGTCTTTTAACCTCGAGTGCATAGAGAACCCCACATGCCCTGGATAACAGGGCTGATGGGTAAGGAAGGATGAGGGCATGGCTCTTTATCAGGTAAACCCCCTGCCTGGCCAGTGTCCAAAAAATTAACTAGAAATAGAGCAAGCAGCTTGACTGGTTCCACTATAGATTAAATGGTGGCATCTGTGAGAAAATGGGTGCTTGCCTTAGAAATAGCCTAACAGCCAGTCCCAGCTACACCCTGGGCTGAGAAAGCGAGAAAACTCTCGGGAAATGTCCTCATAGGCCTCAGTTTCCCCATCTGTCTTTTTTGTCCTATGCTGGAGTATGTCAGAGTTTAAGATACTTAGATTTAGTGGTCATGGGTAGCTTCCTGGTGGTGGGCGTATCTACCTTTGACCAGGGATGGGGAATTAGAGGATACTTTGAGGATCTTATTTCTTCCACATAATGAGAATGAATTTGGCAACTCAAAGGAGTCCAGGGCTGAGGTTTCCTGGCTGTTTCTTCATAGCTATATTATAACCTGAAGACAACTACCAGAGTCCCACCCAGTCAAGAAGGGGAATGGGGAAGAGGACTGGCCAGCTGAGTTTATCCTCCTTTTAAGGAGCATTCTGGATACCCCACACAATAACCCCTGCTTACATCTCATTGGTCAGAACTGTCACATGACTGTCATAGCTGCAAGGGAGTCTGGGAAATGTTTTAGCCTGCACATATATCTACCTCAAACCAGGTTCTTTCTGCCCTGACAGAATAACCTCTCCTCCACAACTCTTTACCTCCAGGCACTGACAGTCCTCTCCCGAAATGGATACAACCCTGTCTGGCACCTCTTTTCCTCCAGGAACAGACACAACCTGCTCCCAAGCTACCAGAAACACCTGCTTGAGGCAGGACAGGCTCCGTGGCCTCAAGGGGGCCCTCCCAAAACATTTCCCAAAGTGTGGTCACTCTGGTCAAAAAATCTGACACTCCCCACCCAATAAAAACCCGAAACCGCAGCCCAGATGGAGAGGCAAGGTAAAGGAGAGCGAGATGCGGCAGGATGCAGGCAGGGGCCGGAGGGGAGGTCTGGCCACCGTCTGCGAACCCCAAGCGGACCTCAGTGCGCACCTGCTGGCGGGGTCAAGACCCGCGCTTACCCCAGGGCGGGGGGGATGAGGGGAGGGGTTGCGCCTGTGGAGGGACCTGAGGGCGAGCCTGTGCGCATGCGTACCCCTGGCCCCCGCCCCCACGCTGGGACGGGTGCAACACCTCCTTCCCTGTCAGTCCTGTCAGAGCTGCAGCGGGTTCGGGTCCCTGAGCTACCGTTTCTTCCACTACTGAGGTGAGCAACTGGCTGGGCCCCAACCCAGCCCTGACCTGAGAGGGCTTCCTGCTCAGGACTTGGGGGGTGCAACCGAGGTGGGGTTTGCAGGGTCCCTTACCCCTATACTGCCCACCTTCGGGACTCAGCCACCACCTCTCAGCCCCTCTTGCGGCCGGCTTTGCGGAAGCCGAGCTGGGCCAGGGGGCACACCAAGCGGGATGCAAGGGTGGGAAGCGGGACTGCGGGCCGAGCCTCCAGGTGTGGGTATCCCTTCCCCCGCCCCGTCCCCCTAAAAAAAATTGGACAAAATGGTCCAGACTGAGTAAAGGGTCAGGGTTTTAGGATGAAACTTTGGGGTCACCTCTCCCCGACCCAAGCTTTCCCCTACTCCTGGCTTAGTCACGGGATGTGTGACCTGGCGAGCGTGTCCAGAGCTAGCCCTGAAAGGGGGGTTGGAAGGGCTCACATTAGGGTGGTCCCTCCATCCCCCACTCTCCCTGAATCGGTGCCCCCCAGACCAATTAGGTGAACACAAAGGGCACAAAGGACGTGGTCCAGGCAGCCGGGATGGGGGTGGGGTTGCGGTGGTGTGGGGGAGGGGGGGTCACAGGGTCTCAAGGACCCTATAACGACATTCCAGTAGCACTTTCCACAGCAAGTGTTTCTATATTACTAGCAACAGGTGAGACCTCTCTTCCGTTGATTTCTGACTGGTTGTGGGACCTCGGGTCAGTCACCACCCCCTCGCTTTTCTGAGCCTCGCTGTTCCTCACTGATAGAAAGGCGGCGGTGATGATAGCCCACACCTCACGGGTGTCGGGAGGACTGCGTGCGCGCATGGCAGGCAGGTCACCTGGCATGAAAGTAAATAATACCTACTGCTTTTAGGATCATAGTCACAGCCATGGCGACCTTTGCCAAGAGGGAAGATCCTATCTCACATGTCCCCACCCTCAAATAATGGCACCCTCAGATTTACATCTGCGCTAGCCCAAAGCTGGGTAGTCTTCCTGGACCTCCTCCCCTGCCTTTTAATCTTTTCACATATCCTGCCTGTTAATTCCACCTTCAGAGTATACCAGAATCTGACCTTCTTTCACATCCACCACCATCTCCAGCCTCCTCCCTGCTTCTTCCATTCCCCCCTCCTCTCAGTCTGTCCTTTGAGCTAGATCTTTGCCCTCTAACCCCTCAATGTTTGGGGACCCCCAGAACTATTCCTCACTTTACTTCTTCCCCATCCCCTTCTTTCTGTGTGACCACATCCAGTAACCATTTTCAGGGATCTTTCTGAGCTGAGGATCCCACAACTGAATTCCCATCTGGGACTTTGCCAAACTCAACAGAAACCCCCATGGCCACCCGGAATGCTCATCTATCCCCAAACTGCCACTGCTCTCTTGTTTCCAGAGAGACTGATAGCAGCCATTCAGTTGCATTTCCTATCCCTTCTCAGCCTTTCTGCTAAGATCAAGTGTAAGATGCATTTCCTAAGACCACACAATGAACTAAGTCCAGGATATGTATGGAATGAGTTAATGGTGATTTTGTTATTAATGGCTAGCACTAATTGAGCGCCTGCTGTGTGCCCATCCTCTTCTAATTGCATGGTAATTTGCTTGCTTATCGTGTTTAGGGGTTTATTTTGTTCATTGCCAGATCCCCACCCCCACACCTCCCCCACCTCCCCCACCTCCCCCCTTCTCCGCACCCATCACAATGCCTGATATGCAGGAAGCTTCTCCACTTAATGAATGAAAATTATAATAAAAACGCTCACATTAATCCAGCACCTTCTACAGGATTATCACCTGTTGTTGAAATATCTTAGTCTGTCTTCCTGACTAAATTGTCACATTTTTGAGAACCGGGGTTTGTTTTCTATCTTCCCCCACCCCCACCCCCGCACCTTGCCACATAGTAGGTTCCCAGTAGCAATGTGTTAAATAAGTAATAAAGATAGAATTCTAGAGAATGGCTAACATACCTCATAATTGCTTATTTATTTGGTTCATTGTCATCACCTTTTAGAACATAAACTCTCTGGAGGCAGGAATGTTGCTCATCACATACTGTGTGACAGGCTGAGCTGGGCTTCAAAGGCTTAAAATCAGAATCAAAACCAACAAAATCCCTGCCTTCCTTCCAGAGTGGGGTGGGACTTCTAATGGGCCAGGGGTTCCTTTCTGGAGTGATAAAAATGCCCTAAAATTATGGTGATGATCGCATGACTGTGAATATACTAATATTCATTGCCTTGTACACTTCAGGTTAACTTTATGGTATATAAATTATATTCCCAAACTGTTTTTAAAATCCCTGCCTTCATAGAGTTTATATCATAGAAGGGAAAGAGAATAAACAACATGCATAATTTATATAGCATAATTAGGTGTGGGCACTCAGTAAATGTTGATTCAATGATGCCAGCTGCCCCTTGGCCCCCAAATGGTCTCAACCTACCACTGTCTCCCTCACCCCCCCCCCCAACTGCACTTTTGCCTTCTCTTACCACTTTCATTGCCTGCAGTCCACATCTGTTCCTGGGCATGGCACCACCAACAAAGCCTGATAATGTGCTTGATCTGGGCCTGGGCACATGGAGCCCTAGTTCCCAGGAAGAGAGTCCCAAGGCTCAGGAACCCCCCAAGAGTGCTAAGAAGAAGCTGCCGGAGTACAAGGCAGTGGTGGTGGGTGCGAGTGGCGTGGGCAAGAGTGCGCTGACCATCCAGATGAACCACCAGTGCTTCGTGGAAGACCACGACCCCACAATCCAGGATTCCTACTGGAAGGAGGTGTCCCTGGACCAAGGGGCCTGCATTCTGAATGTGCTGGATACATCAGGGCAAGCTGCTCATAAGGCCCTGCGTGACCAGTGCTTGGCTATTGGTGATGGTGTGCTGGGTGTCTTTGCCCTCGATGATCCCTCATCTCTAACCCACCTGCAGCAGATGCGGGCTACCTGGGGCCCTCACTACACCCGGCCCCTTGTCCTGGTGGGCAACAAGTGCGACCTTGTGACCTCTGCTGGAGATGCTCATGCTGCTGCGATAGCCCTTGCGAAGAGCTGGGGAGCCCCCTTCATGGAAACCTCAGCCAAGACACGTCAAGGTGTCGAGGAGGTCTTTACCCTGCTCATCCATGAAATCCAAAGGTATCAGGAGGCCATGGCAAAGGAGGCTGGAGCAAAGTCACAGAGGCGAAAGGCCATGTGTCACTGTGGCTGTTCTGTGTCCTGAAGTTCTTGCTCAAGAAAAGTGGGTCCTCTCACACGCCAGGGTGGTGGTTTCCTTCACATGCTACCCCCAAGCTACCTGTACTAGACACTGGGTGCACTGGGGCTACATGGACCCCGCTTCTAGGGAGGTTTTTTATTTGGTGATGGGCATTTTGTAACATGGTCATACTGTTGGTTATGTTGTCAAGTTGGTTTTGTGCAAGATTAAATAAAGGGTGTTCTCACGTTTCAGAGCTGCCTCCATGCCAGGTGTTATGTGGGTGGGAGTAAGAGTAGGAAGAATGTTACTTGAATTGTAAGAATCCTTTCCATTCAAGAAATGTGGGGAGCCCACTGCCAATCCCTGCTTTGGGTGCAAAGGATGTAGAGGCAAACAAAACACTAAAAAAAAAATCTGCCCTTGTATATGACAGAAGGTTATGCTCTAAAGGCAGGTGATGGGGTAAAGTGTTAACAGATAGGTCGAGGAAAGCCTTATTGAGTAGATGACATTTGAGCAAAAACTTGCAGATGACATGGGGCAGATGGAATAACCAGGGCAAAGGCCATAACTGCAAACCAGCTACCAATGGGCCAACTCCCAATACCTTCAGGGCTGGGTAAGAATACAGTATAAATGTTTAAACATTATAGTTCAAGCTAACATGTAAACAAGGTGCATCCTATCCTCCGACCTTGACAAATACTTTCCCCACCTGGAGGCCCAGGTTCTAATCTCTGGTACTCAGTTCAGTGCCAGGCTGTGAGTGGGTTGGGAGGATTCAGCCCCCTAGCTTGCTGCCTACTCCCTTTCCTTCCCACTGGTAGTTCCTTCCACTTAGGTGTACATGAACATACCAGCCAGCATGGACCAGGCCCTAACTCATGCCTCACAGTCACCCTTTGGTCCTCAGCAGGGGCTCTAAAAAGGACCCCAAAACCTGGGTTCCCCATGCTCAAGTGGGGCACTTGAGTGGATACTGCTACTGAGGCACAGATTAAGGGGGCGGGGCATCTCTAAAAGCAGGACATAGATCAGGGACCGCTCTTCTGGGTCTAGAAATGAACATTCACACATACAAGCACATAGCTGCTTCAGATCGTATTTATTGTGAGGCTACAGATGGGGATCTTGGGGGTTCAAGGGCAGAAACTGCAGTTGGCAGAGACACATCAGCGGGAACAGTTGGAATTTCCAGTGAGGGGCAGGCCTAGGTCTCAGGGTGGGCAGGACCCAGGCGGTGCTTAGGGCGGCAAGAGCCGGCGGGCAGGGGGCACAGGAGTCTCCAGGCGCTTCACACGCAGCAAGGCCCCCAGAATGCCCTCAGGGGGTACCTCAGGGTTCAGATCTTGGTCTGCCGCGCGGCGGAGGCGGCGCGGGGCAGCCACAGCCTCGGGGTCCCCGCTTCCTGCGAGGATTCGCCCCAACAAGTACCTGTAGGGGAGAAGAGCAGATGCAGTAAGAATGTGTTGATGTATCAGCGCCTGGGCCCTCGGACCCAGATGGCCCTGTAACCCCGCACTGTTTGGGGACCCCGGCGCCCCCAGCCCACTGCTTCCCCGAGACAAAGTCCCCGCCTCCCATCCCCCAAACTACAGCTTCCTACCCTCTTCTCTTTCCCCCAGGCACTGGGCCTCGGAGTCTCATTCCCGGGCCCAAGAGTGTACGCCCCCCATCCCCAAAGACCGGTACCTCCCTCCCTCCTAGAACCCCAGGACCCAGGTGTTTGCACCCACCCCAGGAGGTCGGCGCCTGCTCCCCGCCCACCCCGTGCCAGCTACCTCAGCAGCTCTGGGTCCACGTCTGGTGTTTCGTCGCCTATGTCCTCAGCCTCTGGGCCCACGGGGCTGTCATCGTAGATTGGGGGCCGGGGTCGGAGCGCAGCGGCGGGGGCAGGGGCCGGGACCAGCTGGGCTGCGAGGGCTGCAGGGTCGAGGCGGGCGCGGAGCAGAGCACGGGCCAGTTGCGCGGCGGGCGCATCAGGATCGTCCTCCAGGCCCAGGACCGGGTCGGTGGTGCGGGGAGCGCCCCAGACTCGCAGCAGCTGCGCCAGGACCCGCGCCTGCTGATCCTCAGCCTCCTGCGCCTCGGCGCGCACCCGCTCCTGCCGTTCGACCTCCAGCAAGTGCGCCAGCGCCCGCGCCAGCTCCTGCACGGCCCCCGCCGTCTCGCCACGGGCCACTGTCCGCCTGAAGCGGCGGGGAGCTCCAGCCTCCCCCATGGGCGGCGAGGCTGCACCCAGGCCACGGGGCTCCTAAGGGAAGACGAAGTAAGAGGGAAAAGATGTTAACATCCATCAGGCCAGAGACACCCCCCGCCTCCAATCCGGGGGTCCCTGTGGACCTCAAACATTCCCAGACGTCACTAAAGGCACCGTGTAGCCCTTCAAATATACCCACGTCCCTAAGACCACTAAGGGCCTCCAAAGTTCCTCCAGACACACTTAAGACCACACAAGACCCCCTAAATTTACCTCCACCAACACGATTTCCTAATGGCTCAGAACTTGCCCCAGGGCTTCTGGAGACCATTTTATTTTCTTTAAAGAAGTGATTGGCAATGGTATACAGGACAGCTATGGATTTTTCTATATTAATGTTGTGGACAATGGGAACCTAAATTTGCATTTTATGGGTTCCTACTGTCCATTTGTTTTACCCCAAAGGTAGCAGACTGTTCTGCACTTTGCTTTTTGGAATCTATGTCTACATCAGCTCATTAAAAGCATCCTTCCTTCCTTCCTTTCCTTCCTTCTTCCCTCCCTCCCTGTCTGTCTGTCTATTTCTCTCTCCCCCTCTCCCACTCCCTCCCTCTCTCTCTCATTTTTTTTCTGCACTGAATGCCTTTTGTGTAGATGTACAATAGCTTATTTAACCAGGCTTCAATTGATGAACATCTTAGAGTGTTTCCAATATTTTGCTATTCTTATAAATAATGTTGGAATGAATAATGTTCATATATAATTTGGCATGTATGCAAATCTACCTGTAGAATAAATTACACAATGATTAATTTGTAGTTCAGACAGTTTTGAAACAATTTCAATAAGTTTAAAGAAATAAAAGAAGGTACTAAAAGTATGAACAAGAAACAAGAGACCATAAAACTGACCATGAATAAAGATTTGAAAAAAGAAACACCTAGAACATCTAGGTTACTAGATTTATCATGGTGATCACTTCTTAGATATATAAATGTTGAATAATGATGGTGTACACCTGAAACTAATATAATATTGTATCTGTGCTATATTTTAATAAAAATCTTTTTTTAAGATTTATTTTTATTGTTTTTGACAGAAAGAGAGAGAGAGAGAGAGAGATACAGAGACAGAGACAGAGAGAAGTGGGAGGACCCAGAACAGTCTCCATAGTTGCACATCATTGGTTTTTCCACATAGTTTCATTCCACAGGTGGGTGCAGCGGCTGCACAGGGCAGGAACTGGGCCGGGGTCTCACCCTGGTGAGAACTGAACTGGGGGAACTCCCCAGCCCAGCACACGGGTCCACACGGGCCGGGGCTGGGACCTGACCCCCGGTCCCCAGGGCTGCAAAGTGAGCACTTAACCCACGGAGCCATCCTGGCTTCCCCAATAAGATGTACATCTCTTATTGGGGTGGTATACTCCAGGGTAGCTCCTTTACATATACTGGACATAAGTTCATGAAAAATTATAGAAGCACTGTTTATAATAGTACAAAAATGGAGAGAGGAAAAAGGAAAGAAAAGCCTGGGAACAACCCAACTGTGTACTGGCGTACTGAGAATACGTCCATAAACCATGATCTACCCATAGGATAAAAAGTATGCAGCAATAAAAGATGAGTTATAGCCACGCATGTTAATGGGGAATCTCACAACTAATGTAAGGAAAAAAAAAAAAGCAGGTTGCTGAATTCCACTGCAGATTGCCTGAGACTGACACCTGATGACTCCCTAGTGACCTCTAGTGACAACCAGAGGTCACACCCAGTATGATTGCATTTCTATGAGTAAAAACTAAACAAGATACGTATTATTGTATATGTCATAAGCTGCAAACAAAAGTAAGGACTTAATAAAAAGAAAATACAGGATAATGATTATGGAGGAGAATGGCTTCTTGGGGAGAGACACCCAGAGACTTCTATTTGTCATGCTCTATTAAACTGAATGGTAGGCAAACATGGTGGTGGTGGTGGTGGTGGGGTTATCATTATTCCTTATGTTGTACAAATGTTAAATATCTTACATCATATAGATAAAAATAGTTAATAATTTTAAAAATCATTCAGCTCTGAAGAGTTAGAGGAGGATGTGATCCAAGTGCCCTTGGCACCCACCACTCCCCATGTCCCCCAGAGAATCACACACTCACCAGCAAGGACAGCCTCACACACATTCACATGGGTTGACAGGCCTTGGGATGTGACATATGCAACTCAACGTTGCCACATCCACATGCAAGGAACTGCACAAATTCACACATGGTTGCTCTTGCAGTGACAATCGCTAAGTTGTCCAGACGGAAGGTCACGCACACTTAAAGACAATGCAACAGAGACGTCATGGCTCCTCTCCCACAATGACACAGCTCCACAAAGAAACAGAGATTAGAGCTTCAAGAGCACACACACAAAATCCTAGTCACTCAGTCCAACAGCACCAAAATGGGATGTGCACACGGGGAGGCAAAGACCATTCCTCCAAAACAAAAAGGACATGACACACCCATAGGTCATGCCATCACCATAGGATTCAGACATACACAAGGTGTCATGGAGAAAAGGCACACAGAAGCACCCCCCCCGCCTCACACACACTGCACAATCGGAGCCACGAGGGCACCTTTGTATGGACCCTCATAAGCGCTCACATCAAAGGACACACATTTAAAAGGACACCACACCCTCACTCCCCTGTCATCACATCATGCGCGCGCACACAGCGATGCGTGCATCCCCTTAATAGGCGCTAGTCCCATGGACAGCGCCACCAGCGCCGGGCAGGGTGGGATGGGCAAGGCGGGGCAGTGCCCTGGGCCCCGCCACCCGCACACGCAGAGACCCAGCCCGTCCCCGGGGGCGCCGGTATGGCCTGGGCGCGGACTGGCGGCTGCACCCTGGGTCACTGAGGCCGCTGTCTCCGCACATCCCGGGAGCTGGGGCCAGGGAGGCTGAGGTAGCATCCTTCCCCCACCCCTCACCCCGCGCCCAGTCCGAGTCCGCACCTTTACCAGTCGTGCGCAGAGCGCAGGAGGCGGCCGAAGTATGCCCAACAATAGCAGCACGAGAAGGCCGACGCCCCCGGCCCGCGGCCCGCCGAGCAGTGGCGACCCCGCCATGCTGCCCCAGCGAGCCGGGCTCCGGACGGGCGGACTGGCTGGCAAATGCGCAACGCCCCGGCTAGCAGGCCAGGCTGCGGTGCTCTGCGGCTGCGCACGCCGCCGAGGGCCCCTGCCCTCCCCTACCACCCACTCCCGCCACTCAACGCAGGCGCAGCCTCCGAGCTTCTGCACCCCCTCCATCCCTCCGGTTGCCATGGAGATGCCCAAGGGGCAAGATGGAGAGCTGGAGACATAGGGGTTGCCATGGCAGTTGGAGGGCAGTTGCCAGGGCAGCAGACCTTGTGTAACCTTGGCAGAGAGAAAAAATTGGCTCACTGGAGTGGAATGGGGGTCTGGTCCCCACGTCTCCATCCTTGGGGTGGAGATATATGACCTTGTCCTTTGGATAAACAGTTATGGATTGTCTACTATGGACCAGGCCCTTTACAGAGCCATGGGTTCAATTCAGGTGATGTGACCATGGCACGTCAGTTCACCATTCTAAGGCTCAGTCCCTCAGCTGCGTAAAGGGGTTACTAGTAACTGACCCTCAGAGTGCCTTTGAAGGTTTAATAAGAATGACATTCAGTAGGAGCTCAATAAATGCTCCTTTCCATCTTGTCCTTGTCTCTTGGCTAGTATCTTCATCTCTCCATGGCTCTCCATGTTTTTCTGTCCTTCTGTGCCCATAACTCTCTCTGTCTTCCTCTCCCATCTGTCTCTCCCTGCCTCTGATTCTCCCTTTATCTCTACAACCCTCCTCCTGTCTTTATTTGACTGTCTATATCCACTTGTTTTTCCATAGATACATAGATATTTTATCCACATATCGTTCCAGAAAATGTTTCAATCCACGTAAAATGATACATCAAAGGAAACAAAACTTTGGTAAAATTTTTGTATCCATAGGGGAGAAAGTGTTGAGAAGAAAAGGTTAGTGGCTATGTATGGATGGGAAGATAACTAACGATTTGTCTCTTTCTCCTTTACACTTTTCTCTGTTGTCTGAAAAAAAATGTTGCAATGAATATGTATTACTGTTATAATCAGATAAAAAATAAAGATACTTTCATTTTGAAATTACATTGAAGTATTCTACAGGACAAATTAAAAGCAAAGAAAAGAAAGATACATTTATATGGCTGTGAGTATGTGTAATCCATTGATTCTAACTGCCTCTACCTCCTCAGTATTACAAACAACTTTACAATAAAAATCCTTATAAGTATCTCCTTATGGACCTGAAAATTATATACCCAAGGATGGTGTACTGGACATACTCATGCTTAATGTGTCTCCCATGATTCTTGCCTCCTGGTGTTCACATCCTTGTGTAACCCAAAGGTGACCAGATATATGTGATTACATGCAAACTCTGTCTGCAAAGTATCCAGCCATGTAATGTGAAAAATAGAGGCATTTATGGCTGCATTTTTTTCCAGACAGCCTTCAATTTGTAATTATGTTAAAAATTAGGTTGAGTAAGTAAAAAAGAAAAAAAAAAAATGAGGTTGAGACAACCGTCTTGTCATTTCAAGGGAAAAACTCCCAATCCTGTGCTGGCTTTAATGAAGCAAGCGGTCACTTTGGAGAACCTCATGAGGCAAGGAACAGGGGGTGGCTTCTAGGAGCCAAGAAATGGAAGCTCTCAGTCTTACAACCACAAGAATCTGAATTCTGCCCACAACCTGATCTTGGAAGCTGATCCTTCCCCAGTCAAGCCTCAGATAAGACTAAAGCCCCAGTCAATACCTTCATTCCAGCTTTGTGAGACCCTTAAGCAAAGAACTCAATTAAACCACGACCTGACTCCTAACCCACAAAAACTGTGAGATAATGTTGTAGTATGTTGTTTTACCCTAAGCTGTTTGTGATAATATTGTTACACTGCGATAGGAAACTAGGGTAAAGGGGACAAATAAGATTTTTATAAAGAAAATTTTAATGCCTTCATTAAAAGGTATAAAAGATGATCTGAATAAATGAAGGCACGTTGTACACTCTTTGTTTTTAATTATTAAATTTATTAGGGTGACACTGGCTGATAACAATTACATTGTTTCCAGGTATACAATTCTACACCACATTGTCTATACATCGCATTATGTGCTCACCACCCAGAATCAGCTCACTTTCCACCACCATCTATTTGATGCCCCTCCCTACTCCCCACCCAGCCCCAAACCCCCTTACCCTCAGGTAACCACTAAACTATTGACTGTGTCCATGAGTTTTTGTTTCTTTGTTACTTTCAGTTTTATATTCCACCTATGAGTGAGGTCATATGTTTCTTGATTCTTTCAGTCTGGCTTATTTCGCTTAATAAGATGGTTTCAAGGTCCATCCATGTTGTCACAAATGGCTGTATTTCTTACAACTGTTCTTAGAACTGAGTAGTATTCCATTGTGTAAATGTACCACAACTTCTTTATCCAGTCATCTATCGAAGGACACTTTGCTTGTTTCCATGACTTGGCCACTGTGAACAATGCTGCAATGAACATTGAGGTACATATATCTTTGTGGATTAAGATTTTCAAGTTTTTTGGGTAAATACTGGAAGAGGGGTTGCTAGGTCCAATGGAAATTCCAGTCCTAGTTTTTTTATTAATCTCCATACTGCCTTCCATAGTGGTTGTACCAATTTACCTTCCCACTCATTGCATAATATTGGGTGAGACAATTTCCTATCATAAAAATTGCAATGATCTCCAAATTAATATATAATTTTAGTGTAATCTCAATTTAAATCTTCGCTGAGTAATTTCAGAAAAATCAATAAAACTTATTTCAAAATGTATATAAAAGCAGCATTTTCCATAAGAGTAGAAACAACCCATATGTCTATCAACTGATGAATGGGTAAACAAAATGAGGCATACATTCATACAATAAAATAATATCACTCATCCATAAAAAGAAATGAAGCACCAATACATCCTGCAATATGGATGAAACTTGAAAATACGGTAAGCGAAAGAGGCCAGACACACACACAAAAACCCCACATATGCATAATTCCATTTATGTAAAATGTATAGAAAAGGCAAATCCATAGAGACATGAAGTTGATTAGTGATTGCCAGGGGCTGGGGGGAGAAGGGAATGAAATGAGGAGTGACTGCTAATGGGTACAGGGTTTCTTTTTGAGGTGATGAAAATATTCTGGTTAGATAGTAGTAAAGGTTGCACAACTTAGAGAATATATTAATACTAAAAACCATTGAATTGTACACTTAAAAATGATGAACTTTATGGTATATGCATTATATATAACTAGATAAGTACCTGTGTAAAAGAATAAAAGTTGGGGAAAGCCGGGACGGCTCAGCGGGTTGAGCGCTCGCTTTGAGGCCACGAGGACCAAGGATCGAATCCCGGCTCCGGCCCAGGCAGGACCCACGTGCTGAACTGGGGAGTTCCCACAGTTTGGTTCTCTAGCTGTCTCTGTCTCTGTCTCTCTCTCTATCTGTCAAAAGTAAAATAGAAATAAATATGCACTGAAGACAAAAAGATAATTTCTCTCTATAAATGTGAAAAAAAAAAAAAAAAAAAAAAAAAAAGAATAAAAGTTTGTGAATAGTTAAATCTATTCTGAAAAGGGTGTATAAAGAATATGGACTTTATCTACCAGATATTAGGATGTGTTACAAGGCCAGAAAGGAAATGATGTTAGGAAAACTGTAGGAAAATAAGCTGGAGCCTTACCTCATACCATATACAGATGATAACTCCAGACAGGTTAAAAACCTTAATGTAAAAGGAAAACATGTAGATTAACAGAAGAAAACATACTATGTGACCTAGGAATGCAGAAGAACTTCTTGAACAAAATGTCAAAAGCATGGGAAGCCAGGATGGCTCAGCAGGTTAAGTGCTTGCTTTGCAGCTCCAAAGATCAAATCCCAGCCCCGGTCTGTGTGGACCCATATGCTGAGCTGGGGTGTGGCCCTCAGTTTGGTTCTTGCCATGGCGAGTTTCACATGTGGGAGGCCCCCAGTTCGGCCCCCAACCTAGCTCCGTGCCCACCTGTGTGAAACAAAACTATGTTGAAAACTGATGCCAGACAACTACGGAGACTGGTCTAGGCCCTTCCCCTTCTCTCTGTCTCTCTGTCAAAAACACTAAAATAAAATTTTAAAGAAAATTCCCTCATAGCTTTTAGGATATTGCACCATTGTGTGCTAGTACCTGTGTTGACAGAGAAAGTTCTCACACTCCTCTATTTTTTAGGTGATCTATTTTATTTTATTTTTATTTTTATTTTTTAAGGTTTACTTTTTTTTTTGAGAAAGGAAGACACACACAGAGAGAGACAGAGAGAAAGGGAAGGCCCAGAGCAGTCTCCATAGTTGTACATTGTCAATCCTGACATAATTTCATTCCACACAAATGGATGTGGGGTCATGTGGGGTGGGAACTGAACTAAGAGCCTTCCACATGGGAGGCACGTCCCCTTGAGCCAGGTGCTGAACTGGGGGCCTCCCAACTGGGATGCACACCCCAGTTCAGCATATGGTTCCACACGGGCCGGGGCCGGGATTCAATCCTCGGTCCCCAGGATTGCAAAGTGAGCGCTTAACCCACTGAGCCATCCCGGCTTCCCCTATGAGGGGAAATTTTTAAGCTAAAATTTTGTATGAAATCAGTGCAATATTCAAGTATGAGGGCAAAATAAAGGTCCTCCCCAAATTTGGTGAAAAACATTAATCTTTACATCCAAGCATTCAACAAGCACCAAGTAGAATAAACTAGAGTCACATCCATATACATCATAGTCACACTGCTGAAATCTAAAGACAAAGAAAAAATCTTGAAAGCAACACGAGAAAAATGATGCATTACATACAAAGGTATCACCACAAGATTAACAGCTGCCTTCTCAACAGAAAACATAGAGGCCAGAAGGCAGAGGAATGACATATTCAAACTGCTTTAAAAAAAAATGTCAACCACAAATTACATATCCAGCAAAAATATTCTTTAAAAATTAAGGAGAAATTTTACATATGTGTGTTTTACCACAAGTAAAAATTTTGTTTTAAAATGTTTTTAATGAGAGAGAAGTGAAAACACTTTCAGGTAAATAAAAACATCACCAACAGACTTGACTCATGAGAAATATTAAAGGGAGTTCTTAAAGCTGAAATGAAGGTCACTAGGTGGTGACATAAATCCACATGAAAAAATAAAAAGCACTGGTAAAGGCAACTACATAGGTAAATATAAAACACAGTATAAATACATACTTTGTAACTATTTTCTGCTGATATTTGATTTAAAAGACGATTGTAAAGCAATAATTACAAAACTGTTAATGAACTTAAAATGTATAAAGATATAATTTGCCTGTTAATAATAGGACAGAAGAGGAGAGAAGGAATAGAGCTATATTGAAGCAAAGTTTCTGTAAACTACTGAAATTGATTGATATTAATTAATTAATTTATTTATTTATTTTAAAACTTTCCACAGAGATGCCCAGAATGGCTTCCCTGATGAATTCTACCAAGCATATCAAGAAAAATTAATAGCAATCCTTCATAAACCATTTTAAAAAATGGAAGAGAACATTTTCCAACACATTTTATGAGGCCCAATCCAAAACCAGACAAACACATCACTAGAAAACTATAGACCAATATCTCTTATGAATAAAGACTCAAAAATCCTCTACAGGGGAAAGCCGGGACGGCTCAGCGGGTTGAGCGCTCGCTTTGAGGCCATGAGGACCGAGGATCGAATCCCGGCTCCGGCCCAGGCAGGACCCACGTGCTGAACTGGGGAGTTCCCACAGTTCGGTTCTCTAACTGTCTCTGTCTCTGTCTCTCTCTCTATCTGTCAAAAGTAAAATAGAAATAAATATGCACTGA
>PVKE010020680.1:0-27260 GCA_004027555.1 Craseonycteris thonglongyai | reverse complement strand
TTTTTTTTTAATTTATTGTTAAATTTGATGAGGTTACATTGGTTGGTAACAATTAGACAGTTTACAGATGTATAAGTCCACATCACATCATTCATGCATCGTATTATGTGCCCATCACTCAGTATCAGTTCCCCTTCCATCACCTTATATCTAGTGCCCACTCCCACCTCCCCCCACAACTGTCCCCCCCTCCCCCCCCTATCCTGGTAACCACCAAACCATTGAGTGTGTCCATAATGCAGTTCTCTGCATTGAACAGCATCTGTATTGCCAGTCACTTATCTAAGTATAGAATTTTATGCTAACAGAGTCCATTGGTTCTCAACACCAGAGATGTAATGAATTTTTTAATTTAAAGATACTGAACACTCTATAGATGGAAGAGGTAGTGTCAAAACACTGGCAGTATCTGAGATAGGCTTTTGTTTAATGATTTATCTAGCCACACCAAGGTATTCATCAATGGAATGTGAATGCACAGCATAGTATGGACAGAAACTAAACAGAGGTCACTTTTTTTTAGTAACCCCACTAATACATGGCTATGGACACATTTTTCATATTATAGATGAAAATAAATTAGCTATTATTAGCTGATAACTGAGCATCATCTGCTGCTTCCATTCAGAAATGCAAAGGTATTGAAGTGAATACTGATTACTAATCTACTATAGCAACTCTCATTCCAAAAACAACTTGTATTTTTTGTTGTACATGTTGATACAAAAGAAGAGAACATAATGAACTAAAGATTTTTTCCCCAAAGGAAACTGACCTCCTTAATGGAAAAATAAAAGAAGAAGAAAAATAAAATACAAAACAGCTGTTTGGACAGAAGGAGCAAAAGGACTCCCTGATGACAAATTTATAATCAAGAAGTCAGGGCCAACGAAATGAAGTGAAGATAGCCAATGTGATTATCTCTAACTTTATATAATATAGTTAGAATATCAAAGAACAGGAAAGAAAAAATTTCCAAAGAACCAAAATTCTCGGGTAACTCTCCAAAAGGAGCAAAAAGGAAAGAAGAAACAAAATATAGTACTTGTATGTATTATGCATTTCAAATTTTCTTTAAAATTGCTACGAATTTCAACATACCTTTAGCATACAAAGGGATTCCCCCCAAAAACAGAATTTATTATAAAAAAATGTGTATTTATTCTTACATGTTTCAACTTCAGTCACCTTCAAAGTACTCTTCATTTGGTGCAATACACCTATCAAGGAGTTTTTCCACTGCTCTGAAGAGCTTTTGAACCTGTTGACTTGGATACCTTTCAGTGCTTCTGCCATTTTTGGCTTCACCTCTTCCACACGGGCAAAAAGTTTCCCTTTGAAGACTTTGTTCATCTGGGGAAACCAAAGAAGTGACTCGGCAAGATCAAGTGAATAGGGAGGATTGGGCTCAAGGGTCATGCTGTTTATGCTTTTTGTTTCTTGTTACACCCCCCCACCCCACCCCCTGCCTCCCCTCAAAAACTGCTAAACACTCAGCTCATTGTGGGCAGGTGCGCTGTCATGCCACATGTTGTTCATGTAAATCACCCATCAAGAAATGGGCAAATGTGTTGAAAAAAAATCTCAAAAAAAAAAAAAATTTACTGAAGCCAAACGCAGCATCTCACAATGCCAGCTGGTACACTGTTGCAGGTAGGTTCTTAGAACACTCACCTAGCAGGGGAAGCTGATACTATAAGGGCCCACCCTCCAGAAGGTAATTCCGGGTTTTGGGGGGCTCCCACTCTTGTACTTAACATAGTTACATCAGAGATGGTCTGATGTTAAGCTCCAACTCTAACCACACCATAATTTGCATTTCAAATGCAGAGACATCAGATATGTCCTAGAACAAGATATAAACAACATTTCTGGGACGCTAGGTAAATGGAATACAAAAATAGATTACTAACATAGATTCTATTTATTTAAGAGTTAAATTAAAGCCAGAACATGCAGAGAAATTAGAATCATAAGTGTTAGTGAAATCTGGGTCTGCATTGATCAACTCAGTCCATCTGAAAGCTACAAACTGACTTCCTTCACATGAAAAAATCATGATCATATATGAGTGACATAGATATCTTCAATTCGCCACTCTGCTTTCACAAGGAATAGCCTAAAATCCTCATGATGTGCCAGGTGCCTCTGTTATGCTTGCAATCTATATTATTAAATAAAGAGGCATAAATACCAAATGTCTCACAAACTTGCAGATATTTAAAATAAAATATTTAGAATTCAATATTTGAAGATGATTTAAGAGGCTCAAAATATAATCTCAAGGCCTTTGCTTAATAACTGTGTTTTATTTTAGTATCTTCCTTAGTGTAAAATCCTAAAACATGGGATTCCTTCTAAAATCAATTGATTCAATTCAGTTCTTTCCATCTGGGGGATTAAATCTTCATACTGCTGATGTAGATCTTGTGGTATCATAAAGACTCCTCTGCAGTTATCATTTTGTGTGCCTGCTCTCAAGTCCTGTCATTAACTTGTCCCTTCACCCACCACAACTTGAATTTGTTATAAGTATTGTGTGTCTTTCTCAACAAAAGAAAACTTTGCCAAACTACACTATCAAAGGAGTAGCTTGAAGGTATACATAAATCATAGGATGAAAACTTTTTAGATTATTTTCTCTAATAAAACATATTCCTTTTTATGGTTAGAAAATTAAGTCCAGCCTACAATAAGATTTGCTCTAGTTATCTCCTAATACCTTTAATATAATAGTATCCCATTGTTTGGTAACCCATAAAGATATTCACAGATATACAATGCAAAGCCCATATATAGGAAATAAGTAAATACAGAAAAAAATTACTTTCAAATTGTCATGCTATTCCTAATGGCAATAAGCAATTTCTGTATGCTTAATAGCATGTACACAAAATGAATAACTAAGCAATTCTTTTAGCATATCATGCTCATACCAAAAGAAAAAAACAATAAGAATAATGATGACTGCATCCGAACTCATTAGGAAAACAGAATTGCAGATGTCATGGCTTCTAACCAGAAGAGGACGGGCCTTGGAGCAAGGGAACTCTCTGGTGGCCAGAATTTCTGAACACACATTCTGAAACCAAGAGACACTAAAATCTGATGAGAACTTCGGACTGCCAAGAGAGGAAAAACAAAGCTCCCAAAGTGAAAACTCACAGAAATTTCTCCATTTGCTTTACTTAAAATTTAAATTGTGTGTTATAACATGTGGGGTTCTTCTGACTAGATTTGGGAGAAATCGGCAAATACCTTTTTAAGGCACTTTCTTTCATAGCATTAACTATCACAGATGTGCATGAAGGTGAGCAACCCAGGGAGAGAGCTTCCTCGGGGCTGTTCCAGATGGTGCAGATGGGGAGATGTTACCTAAATGAGGATCTCAAAGGAAAACTTGACCTCATAAATAGCCACAAAAACAATAAGTTGTATAGTGGTTCTTCTAGCCCATATTCTGCCCGCCGAGGTGGGTGAGGAATACCTTTTGGCATTATAAACCAGGGTTTTAATCTACAACCAGGAACTTTAGTAAAGGTTCTTAAATATATTCAAGACACCAATTCCAAAATGTTTCCAATTGAATTTATGCAACAGATATGTAGCATTTGTTCAAGAATAACTAATTTATTTCCCTGTGTTTATTAAACAAGTATATATATTGCACATACATCTGTGTGTGTGTGTGTGTGTGTGTGTGTGTGTGTGTGTGTGTGTGTGTATGTCAAATAGAACCTCAGGAATTGATAAAATTCCAGATAAAAGTGAAAACACTTAATTTGACATTTTCGTTTTTCCACCATTATTATCAATGAACGCCAACAGTTTCTCATGTATTTTTAATCCTGAAAATAGCTTGCAAGTCTAAGCTCTCCTTGATTGTTTCCTTGCACATCACATCAAGTTCTGAGAATGCACGTTTGGATATAATTATAACAAATCTTTAACAGATTCAAAAGGATTCCATTACGTTTTCAGCTGAACTGATTTTAAGAGGAACCCAATTTGCTTCCCATCCCCAAGGTAATGTAAGTAGATTTTATAAAGACTTGAATATTGTGTTTTAATCAAGTGAAATAGTTGTTTCTGCAGAAGCAAATATAATCTTGAACTTTATCAATCAAATCTGACTTCTGAAATGAGGAAGCTGAGAATCCCTCTCCACTGGAGATAAGTGTTGAAATAAATGCATATTCTAGAGACTGTGTTTTCAGAGAAATATTGGTGAATTTGATATGTTCCAGAAAAGGTAATATATTTGATAAGGGAATTCAATCATGCTCAAGGGGAGCCATTGGTTAGCTACTACAAAGAACCTATTAGGCACAAACTAGTCTATATGTCTATGAATAAATTCAAATTAAATTATGAATAACATATTTATATAATATACATAAAGTACACTGAAGTGAGAAATTCTATGACATCTCATTCAAGTTTATAAGTCAAAATCCAATGACAATAAATTAAATTTGAGTTTATAATTCAATTATATCATATATAAATAAATGCATATTATATATTTTAGTAAGAATTATGATCTTTTCATCCACCTGTATAAAACAGAATTTTTACAATCTTATTATAGAAAATTTAGCTTTTTACAGGGGCTCAGATTTTGTGTGTTCTATAGGTCCCCAGATTTTACAAAGTAAATTCTATTTTTAGAATATAATTTTTTAAAAGGAATTTTATCATAGTGGATAAAAATACTTAAATATTTCAAGCCAGGAATATAACAGTGGGGGTGGAATAATGATACATTTGAGGTGCCTTCTCCAGAAAGAAACAAATAGGACACAGATATGTCTGTGTGATGAAAACAGAAGATATCAATGAAGATAGCTCTCCCAGTTCTTAAAAACTAAGGTAAATGAACTGATATTTTCAGAATTATAATATTCCACCAGAACTACTTACTATATGTAGTTGAAACATCCCCTAAAGTTTTGTAGGAAGAGCTCACCATTCCAGGAAAACACTCTCATTTTTCCTTTATGTCACCACACTTACTACGCTTTTTCCCAAACAGAACATCCGCTCCCTTTCCTCAAAAATTGACCCTTTCTTTCTCAGCTGGAGTTCTGCCTTCTCCAAAACATACACCTCAGCCATTCAAAGGGAGCACATATTGTAGTGATATTAATCCACCATCAAATTCTCCTCATACAGGCCCATTGTTTTCTCCTCATCCTTATTGTGGTTACCTTCACTTTAGAGGTGTTCATCGGTATGCCCTTTTCTTTATCTCGTAATTCGATCCTAATAGTCAATTATTTCTTCATCTCATCTAGTTGCCTGAATGTTAGAACCTTTTTACTTCTGTGGGTGAACTAGGTACAAAACCATTTCTGCCACATCTATTCAATTAGATATGAGGGGAGACCCCCCAATAAAAAAAATTATTTATTTTAAAAATTGTTTATTTATTCTACATGTTTAAACTTCAGTCACTTTAAAGTACTCTCCATCTAATGCAATACACCCATTAAGCTTTTTCACTGCTCAAAACAGGTACCAACCAATGCCACCCCAATAAATTTAACAGTTAAAAAAAATAATAATCTGAACAGAGGGAGTATACATAATAGATAAAACAAACAAACAAACAAACAAACATACCTTTCCTTTTGCATTACGATGATCTTGAATTCCCTTTGAAAATTAATAGGCAAGACAATGTAATGTGGAATTGTACACCTGGAAGCTATGTAATTGTTACCAACCAATGTCACCCCAATAAATTTAACAATTAAAATAAAAGTTAAAAAAGAAAGAAGGAAAGAAAGAAAGTTTATAGGAGAAAAACTATAATGAATGTGCAAGCTACAATACTAAAAAAAGAAAAAGAAAAAGGAACTCATCAATTTTGATGCCTTTTAGTGCTTCTGCCACTTTTTATTTCACTTCTTCCACATCCGGAAAATGTTCCCCCTTGAGAACTTTTTTCATCCAGGAAACAAGAAAACTTTGCTTGAGATGAGATCAGGTAAACAGAGAGGGTGGGACATGGGGTCACGATAGTTTTGCTCAAAAACCGCTGAATAGTCAGTGCAGTGTGGGCAGATACGTGGTCACGCCCCACGTTGTTCATGTAAATCTCCCATCATGAAATGGCAAATGCGTTGAAAGAGTCGCCAACAAAAATTTACTGAAGTCGAATGAAGCCTCTCACAGCAATGCAGCTTGTACATTGATGCAGATGCGTTTATAGAACACTCACCTAATGGGGAAGCCTGTACTACAAGGGATCCCTGCCCTCCAGAAGACAACTTTGGGTTTTTTGGGTGCTCCCTTTCGTATTTTTCTTTATTTTTACTTTACCTTTTATTTGTCTTCAAAAGCTTTTATCACTACAGCTAAGAAAATGAGTAATAAGTGAAGACTGCCAAGGAATATGTTCTAATGTCTGCTAGAAAAACAAAACAAAATGTAGTTTATAAGGAAATACCCTGAATTTTTACCTAAAACGTTCACATCCCTGTGCAAATATAAAATCAGCAGTGAGTAATTTTCAATATTCATTAGATTCCACACAGGTTGTATTTATAATAATAACTTATGCTATGATGCCTGAATTTATTCTCAAGCGATTCTAAAGAAAAACAATACTTTAAAACAACTTAATAGAACATGTACCCAAAACAAACAAAAGTTTAAAAACCTACCTATAAAAATAAAGAAGAGCACACTGAATGAGGAATGTCTCTGTGAATTTCTTTAGAAATTTCCCTCACTTGTCACTGAGTGTTTACATTGATTGGTAGGATTTTTTCCTTTTCACTTTCAACTCATTAGAACCTCTGACATGGGAGTTTGGGCACTACCAGTTCCTCCATGACAATGTGCAAAGCTAGCATGAGTTGACTTAGAGAGGGATCCCGGCAAAGGTCAAGTGATCTCTGAGTCATGGGCAAATGAATGGCTTATCGAGTGACTTGCCAAGGCAAATTTTTTGAACCTAAACATAGAATAAAGACACAATGTTATTACACATTCTATAGTTTACGTTTCCCTGCCAAATGGATCTTTTCTTGTGTCAGGACTGATAAGAAGTTTCTTTGTTTTTTTGTTTGCTTTTGTTTTTAAGAAAAGTAGAAATGGTGAAAGGGACTACTCCTTTTAGAGATAAGAAATATATTACAAAAGCAAAAAGAACAAAAAGATCATAAAAGAGGATTATAATGGAGGCTTTCAAAAGATCTTTACTTCCAAGCCTGATTGTCTGTCATCATCCAAGCTTGATTGGCAGCATAAATCTTTCCTCTTGGTGAAACAAATTCACTCAGAAGTGATTGTATAAGGTCTGAGTGTAGCAAAAAGTCTTCTCTGGTAGCATTTGCTAATGTCTATATGGAAGCTATTTTTATCATAACTTTAAAATTAAACATATAAATTACATTCTCTTACTAAATATATTCACTGTAAAGGCAGGATTCCATGATAATTTGTAGGGTAGATGTTCTATTGTCATAAACATAAATTTATAAAGTGTGTATAGGTTTATTTCCTAAGAATAAAAGGACTTTAAGATCCTCAAAAACCACAGGGTAGTAAGCTTTCTATAAATGGGCAAGCTATTGCAAAAGGAGAAAGAATGTTCTAGAGTTGAAAAAGAATGCAGCTATTTGGAAATACTTAAATCCATATTGAAACAAAAAAATATCTTTAAAATTATTAAAAAATGAATGGATGAAGAAATGAATATTTTAAGAAGTAAATCATTACTTTAGGAATGAATTCATTTAGGAAATCTTACAGAGGACTTCTTAGATTGCTCTTGTTTAAGTTGTAAAACTACAGCAAACACTAAAAATAATATCTGTAGTTTATTAAGGGTCATATGGCCAATCAGAGAACAATTACAAGTTCTAGAACAATTCTAGTATCTTGAGCAGGTACGTGAAATTAACTGTTCCTTCATGCATATGCCACTTTTTTGAAGGAACAGGACTCTCAGTAGGACCGAAGTTCTCATTAGAAAAATGATTTCAAATCACTTCATTGTTGGAGAAGTCGGAATGACTCAGTGGGTAAAGCACTCACTTTGCAGCCCCAGAGACCAAGGATCAAATCCAGGCTTTGGCACGTATGGACCCATTTGCTGAGCTGGGGTGTGCTTCCCATGCGGGAGGCCCCTAGCCCAGTTCCCATCCTGCACGGCCCCTGCCCATTTTGTGGAACAAAATCATGTTGAGAACTGATGATGTGAAGCTATGGAGACTGCTCTGGGCCCTTCCCCTTCTCTCTGTCTCTCTCTGTCTCTGTCTCTGTCTCTATCAAAAACAATAAAATAAATCTTTTTTAAAAATTACTTCATTCTTAGGTGTGTAGTCTAAGTTCTTGTCTTTTAATATCTTTTCAATATCAGTATTCTTCCAAAGCCTTATATGTTTATCCCTTTTGTGGCTTTTCCCATCATCCACATGGGAGAAGAATTTGATGAAAGAAAAAGGTTACCGGTAGTTATTAAGAGAGAAAATTGATGTCCCTGCCCTATTTTTTTTTTTCTTCTCACTTTGTATACTCTGTCCTCCAGATTATCCCAACCATTCCTAGGGCTTGATAGCCACCTATATGCTGATAACTCGTAAATCTACATCTACCACCTCAAATTTTCTCGAGCTCCAGACTCTTACCTTCAACTGCCTACCCCACAGGGATCTCAAAATCAACTTGTCTAAATACACCTATTACCTTTTAGCACTAGTCTATCCTACCTGCTGAAATTCCTAAACCAAGAAATGACAGCAGCAGCTTCTACCCCCACTGCACGATCAGGTGACCTGAGTATATTACTACCCGCTACCACCCCCACCCCCACCCCACCCCACCCACATTTTCATTTAAGATCACTGCTACTATCACTCTCCTAATCCAGACTACTCTCATCTTTTGCACAAATTCTTATTTTCACAGTTTTCTAAATATGCAACATATTTCCTTCCAATCTATCATCCGTGTTACCATATCATCTTTCTATAACTATTTTCTCAATAGTTTACAGCACTTCAAAATATCTTTGCCATTTGAAAAGTTTCAAATTCCTTCAGCTGGTTTAATGACAGGTTTATGATCAGAGCTCAGCTTTCCTTTGTCACCTTATCTCTATAGTTTTCTCCCACATAGACCTCTCCCCAGGCTCTTGGAATTACTACACACCCTGCAAGTCGGTTTCTCCATATTGCTCACTGATGAAATATTCACCCTCCATGGTTCACGCAACTAATTCAAAGCTATCCTTCAATTTTTAACTTAGATTTCAACTTTTCCTGCTGGGAGCCTTGCCTGACTTTCACATCACCATACCAACAATACTCTATCTAGATTGGTTTTATTTATTCAGATGTGCCGTATAAACTCAGAATAAGGAACGTGCCCGCCTTCAGTGTCACAGCAACCACAGCACAGAGCAGCTGTTCTTGTCACTTAGCAGTTACTCCATAGCTTTGGATCAAATAGATAAACTTCTTAAGGCAGACAAAACCAAGACTATATGTTTTAGTCCTGACTATTATACTACTAGGTTAGTTAATTAGGTCAAGGATAAAATAGGGCAGGTACCAAAATCTGAGGCTATTTTTAATGATATAGGCAACAGGTTTTCAAAATAGGTTTAAATGGTTTTTAATTGTCCTTCCTTAGCAACTTAGAAAGGTTAAATAGCAATTAGTAGAAGGTTCTTCCACATCAGAACTCAATGGAAGCTGAACTATCTACAAAAAACGTCTTTTATATCCTTATTTTTCATTATTCCCAATCTTACTAAAGACATTAAATTATATTTTAATTAAATTTTCATTTCTTTCTGTTAGTTAATGGATTGGTATGCCATTGTTATTCCTGCTTTGACTCTTTGCCTAATAAAGACTGATAGACTGAGCCTTCAACCTCTGGAGATCTGGAATCAGTTTACTGGCAGTACCCTGGAAACGAGCCAGAGTTATCTTTATTCACTTGACATAAATAGCAGTAATTGTGTGATTTACACTTGTGTTAGTGCTAATTTACTAATGAAATTGGATGGATGAATTTAACTTTCCCCCCCAAAATATTGAGTCTGATCTAAGAGTCAAGCCCACTACAATCTCATATCCCAAAGCCACATTTCAAATCCTACTTTTTACTGACATCACAATTTGGATAAAGTTATTCAAAGCAACACATTAAAGTGAATAACTGAAACTATACCTCTGTGGTAGTAAGGAGATTTTTATTTCATTTTTCTTATCTGGTTATTTCAACTTTATTCACAGGATGTTCATAACTGATTGTAAGTTGATTTTCAGTGAATCTTTCTTCTCAGTCAGATAGACATGTATATATACATATTGATGTGGAGATATGGAGATAGATATATAGATAGACAGCAATAGGTATGAAAATATAGATATAAATATAGACATAGACAGAGATATAGATATAATGGTGGTTTTTCTTTCTTTTCATCAATTTCCCTGAACAGACAGTGTTTAATAGCATGCTTTATTTAAATTTAATAATTTGAATATTTTTTTCTTTTTGAAGTTAATATTGATATTTAAAAACATTACTCCTTTGAGAATTTATATTCTTTAATTAATCGTATAGACAAAAAATAAGAAAATTATTTCAAAAACTCAATGCAAAACCTTATGTAGAATTTTTGGTTTTGAGGTAACAGTGTCTAAGAGTAATACTTTATTTTTAATGCGGCCTAGACCCTTAATTTGTAGTACTAAGATTGTTTGGTTTTTCCTTCAGAAATCGTAAGGGAAACCTGCTGTTCCTTTCTGTAATGTTCACTTATACAGAAAGAGAGGCAGATATATATTTCAATGACCTGGACTTTTAGAGCAGCTCATTAGCGCCAGTTAGCATGTAATAGATATTTTGGCTAAAGAAGTTTATGGGTTTTACAAATAATTTCTTCCTCCCACACACCAAATTTAACAGTTTTATAGTTCTTTACAACTTCCACCCCATTCACACACCTCGTCATTATACCAAGAGCCAAATTTTAATGATTTTTGTTGCCTCTAGCACTGTATGCATGTTCAGAAATGATGAACCCCAAACTCTGATTAAATGCCAAATTTACTGATGAAAAACAGGTCCACCACCTAAGTAATAATGATGAGTGAGATTTCATGCTGTTTTACTGCCAACAGACCATCAGAAATGAAGTTCAGTTCATATAAAAATAGTCCCCTACCAAACAAGTCAGGATGGCTGGCAGCCTTGGTAAACATGTAAGTGAACTTGATAACCCTCTCTGTTTGGAGAATTTATGTAAAATGCTCTCCTGCTTGCTTTATTTGGCTTGATTTAAAACAGGAAGGGATTTGCAATGAGACCATTAGCATTTAAACTCTTAAATTAACTAACTGTGTATTATGATGGCTGACCAAGACCTAATGTATGATATGCAACGACTCTTCAGGAAAGCTGAGAAGCATACAAGAAAATCTAATGTTTTGCCAAGAATGATATGTAAGGTAGCTAAAAAGAAACATTATTTGGGTTCTACAACTACTGGGCACTGCCACCCTAAAATCAAAAGATTGGCACCATGAATTATTGTATCTTGTTATAATTAACAAGGTATAATGATGTGATATTAATAACAATAAATAAATGTTGATCACCTACTATTTGCTAGATAGTCTTTATACTTACAAATTTATATAACCTTTATAATATTTTAGTGTAAATAATACATTCATATTCTACATATATGAATACTGAGGATCAGGAAGATTAAATACCTTACTCAAGGTCACATATGAACTTCGGATATAGAGCCAGAGTTCACACCCTAGTATAGTGGACTGTCTGGCAGAAAAACTTTGCCAGTTGCTTGAGTTCCAGTTAATGGAGAATCTACTTATATTTATCAGGCATCTACCAATCCCCATGAGTGCCAATTAACTGAGTGTCTTTTGTATATTATATCTAAGCTCTTCTCATTATAACATACATGAGTGTACACACACATACACACACATACATACACCTAACATTTATATTTCATTCATTTATTTTTAAAGTTAAACCACTACTTAATCATCTGAGTCGTTTTTTTAACCAAATTTCTGAATTCTATTATAAATGAAATGAAAAGGGGAACACTAAGTGATTTATAAGATGATTAATGAAATGTGACCATGCTATACACGTTTAGTTGTCCCCTTTAAGGATGAGACGATTTTAGATGAAATGAGACAACAAAGCAATGAATTTGAACCCCTCCAAACTACATTTTAAACACAGATTCCTGCTTATCCTCCAGAATGTGCTTGTCCTTCTTCAGTCTTCAAAGACTCAAGACATCCTTCATGGGAACCCAAATCTACCAGGTTGAAAAATGGCCCAAACTTACATTTTTAAATAACTTCCCAACTACACATTTTATAAGTCTCAATTCTCTATGGCATTTCCTCATGTGTTTATAGAATAATTTTCCTATCTATTAAAACTCAAGAAATTTCTATTTTCCCCAGTGAGAGAAAGATATGTTGCCTTAATGATTTCTGAGTCTTCTAACAGTGCTAGTAACAACTACAAAACATCCTGGTCAGTGCTTTTCATTGTCAACGTATAATACCTACTCTTTTCTCTGCTATAATGTATTCTTTAACCTCCAAAATGTCCCTGTCCCTCTTTCTTCTAACTAGCTCTTATATTCAATACCTGACTGACACTGAATTGGCTTTACATCTAACATTTAGAATGTTGGCTTATCAAGCGTGTGTGGTAAGAAATTTCTGCTAAATTTCTTAACACTTCAATAGAGCAGTAAAAATAAGGTTAATATTTTTAATAAAATTGTAGTGTTAAATACTGTCATATCCTTTAAATGTTTATTCTGATTTTTATCATTCCACAAAGATTAAACAATAGCATCAAATACTGAGTCCACACACACACACAATCAAAACGTTATTAAAGCAATTTGATTAATTGTTCTTTGGTTCCATGATAAAGGACCAACCACTTTGATTCACTTGATTTTAATGGTTTGATTCTATACTTTAAATATACACCTAAAAGAAGTTAATTGAACATATTATTTCTAAAATGTAGAAGTTAGGGACGTAATTGATCATCACTATTAATAAAATGAATGAAAGGTAATAGTGTTACAAATAGGCAATTTATTAAATAATTTCTTGTAGAAGAAAAGTAGATATTAATAGACATACTTGAAATCTAAAAAATAAATTCTTAGGTGAATATGCTTAAAACTAGAATTACAAAATATATAAATTTTAACTTTCTAGAGAAATCGGATGATAAAAGGAAATAAAGGAGATGAAAATAATTCAGTAAACAATTAACTATAAAAGTATCAAATTATTTCCAGGAGAAAAAATAAAATAGAATGGAATAGAGGTGAAGAAAATACCAATACTTTATTTTATTGGCATGAAATACAGTGATAACATTGAAAACAAAGCATTTAAGTCAATCAAATGTTTGAAACACTCCAAAAAGTACTAAAATTTCTGCTTTCAAAAATTGCTAGGTAGCCAGTGATATATTTCAAAAAGACTCTCAGTTCAAAAAAAAAAAAGGCATGCTTAAGATCGAGAAAATGGAAAAATACAAACACTAAGAAAGATTTTAATAATTTTATTACTATTGACAAGAAAAAACTTACTACAAGTGTGAAAATAAAATATCCTGGGTATAAAAACCCTGAGTTACTCCAACTGAGCACAGGTTGGTAAATCAAGACAGTTCACCCTTGAACAATATGAGTTTGAACTGTGTAGGTCCACTTACAAGAGTATTTCTTTTCAATAAATATACAGTCAGTCTTCCATATCCCAAGTTTTCACATTCATTGATTTAACCAACCAGGAATCAGAAACAGTAGTTTCAATCCATAGTTGTGAACCCGAGGATGCAGAGGGCTGGCTGTATGCATTGTTCTACACCACTTTATATAAGGGGCTTGAGCATCTGCATATTTTGGTATTTGTAGGACTCTTGGAACCAATTTCTTGTGGATACTGAGGGACAACGGTAGTTCATTGCCCATCATATTAAAAGAGCATTAATCTTTTTTTTTTTTTTTTTTTTTAATATATTTTTATTTATTTATTTTTATTTTTGACAGAGAGAGAGATACAGAGACAGAGACAGAGAGAGAACTGAACTGGGGGAGCTCTCAGTTCAGCATATGGTTCCGCACGGGCCGGGGCCGGGATTCGATCCCTGGTCCCTGGCGCTGCAAAGTGAGCGCTCAACCCACTGAGCCATCCCGGCTTCCCCAAGAGCATTAATCTTGATGGAATAAATTTTTCGGAATTAAAAATCTAGGACCAGAGTACCATTGTCCTGCCATTTCCTCATATCTGTCATGTTCCTGAATGGAATAGCCGATGACTCAAAGGAAACCAACACAGAGAAATATTATAGGTTCTGGAGTCTAGGACAGTTGGCTCTTTAGAAAGAAGCATTGCTTGTCTATCAAAAACCATCACCTATTTTTAAGAACCTATATTGGTATCAGTATCATGGCTGCTAGAGGAAACCGAGGCAGTACAAGAAACTAATAACTCAGTGTTGGCACATCAGGAGGAAAGTCACACATAGCATAATAATAAATAAGAGGTAAGAATTACGTGAAGTCCGAGGAAAAGCTTCAAAAGCAACATTATCAAAAAGTGATTTTAAAACCTTGTGGGATTTGAGCTTGACTTTGAAAATATGCATAAATTAGATAGGCTAACAGAAAACCAGGAGAATGGGATAAAATGATTAATGACCCAGATTTAGTAGTGCGCATTCTCATGGGGTAGTGAGGACCAGAAACAAGATTATATTTCAGTAGCAGTAGTAAATAGGTTGACCATAAGATGGAAATGGATTATGGAGAGTTTTGAAAGGAAATACAGCAGTGTTAGAGTTGTGTAAGAAGTGGGGAAATACGCCTTTAATATCTATATTTATTTATGTTTTCTGAAAAGCAAATATGAGGTGTCTGGATCAGAGACTGACTCCATAGGAACAAGTACATCGGTTTCCAGTTTCCATACCCCCACTCCATGGTGATGGGAAAGGCCTGGATAGATCCTGTATATAAACTACAGGAGTTTCTTACACCACAGAAGAGGAAGCCCAAATCCATGAACCTGAAAGCTTATATAGGCTACCTAGTGGCCCCTCCCTTCCTAAATGAGGGAAAGAAACCTTTGGTCCCTAATGTTTTACAATTATTTGAAATCTGAACAAATGGTTCCATGACTCCAGGTGTTACGGTAGTCCACTTTGAAAACAAACACATTTGGAAACAAATCCCTAATGCTCTCTAAACATTTCTCATTGTCTATCGAGTCATATTTTATTTTCCTTAACCCAGCCTTGTCCTTTAACCCCAGTTCTAGTTGTCTTTGCTCAGAAATCCCTAACCATGCAGAAATGTAAAAGAATTCCCTTCTTGTCATTAGGCAGGCCTGAGTTTGAATCACAGATCTGTAATTTATAAGCTGAGTGCTTCTGCATGGTTATTTAATATCATTGAAGTTCAGTTTTCTCAATTGTAAAATTAAAAAAAATAATAATTAGTAGTAAAAGATATAACAAGGGAAGCTGGGATGGCTCAGCAGGTTAAGCACTCGCTTTGCAGCCCTGGGACTGAGGATCAAATCCTGGCACTGGCTCTTGTGAACCCATATGCTGAACTGGGATGTGCTTCCCATGGAGGAGGCCCTCCATTTGGTTCTCACCCCCAAGTTATGACCCTGGCTTGAGGGGGCATGGCTCCTATGTGGGAGGCCCCCAGCCTGGTTTCCACCCTGCGCTGCCCCCACCCATCCATGTGGAACAAAATCATGTGAAAAACTGATGATATACAACTATGAAGACTGTGCTGGGCCCTCCCCGTTCTCCCTGTCTCTTGTTGTCTCTATCTATCTCTGTCAAAAACAATGAAATAAATCTTTAAAAAATACAAGAAAGAAAGAAAAAATAAATAAAAGATATAACAAATGTTATTGTGCAATGTAAAATGGGTAATACATATAAAGGCTCTGGATGGGGGCTTAATTCATGTTAACTACAATTATGAGGGTTAATCATTAAATTTTTAGAACAGGGGGGTTATTGGAGAGCTAGAAGTACTAGTGCGACTGTGTGCCTTATTATTAATATATGTGCCAAATTTCAGCCTTCTTGCATCCTTGTTCTTTCACGTACAGCTGAAGAAGCATATCAAATATTTTTAAAAAATAAGTATAGATAAAATTGAATTTTGCTGTGTCACTAACTTCCTCCCAAAACAAAGGAAAACACCTCAAATCATTTGAAATGATGTGAGCAGTTTACAAGGTCTGTTGTCCTGGGAAATTCATGGTTTACAAGCAAAGCAGAGAGTCAATTGAAAATGACCCCCATCTCAAATGCCCTCTTGAGGCCACTTCCCCACACATTGTCAAAAAAGTTGAAAACTTGTGGAAGCTGCCACACTGAATCAAAAGCAGCTTGCAGAAATAGTTGGAGTATCACCAACAACCATTTTGAATATTTGCCATCATCACCTAAGGTTGTCAAAAGTCAGTGCAAGATGGTTACCAAGAATGCTCACGCCGCTTCAAAAACAATAGTGACAGTTTTTGGACCTCTGCAGAGACAACAAAGACAAAGTTGTTGTTTTAAACCAGATTGTCACTGCAGATAAAACTTGGGTTTCATTATGAGCCTGAGTCAAAGCAGAAGTCCATGCAGTGACATAAGAAGGGCCTACTATCCCCAAAGAAGTTCAAGGTGTTACAATTGGCTGGAAAAATCATGGCTACTGTTTTTTGGGAATCAGAAGGTATCCTACAAGGATATTACAAGGATAATGGTGTCACAATAACTACAGAGTGTAATTCTAGTCTGCTGAAAAAGTTAGAAGAATCTGTAAAGAAAAAAAGAAGAAGAAAATGGACCAAAGGAGTGCTGCTTTTGCATAACAACACTCCTATGCGCAAGGGCAATATTTTGTTGGCTACTCTTTCCGAGCAATATTTTGGTGACTTCCAAATGTTAAACCAGCCTTCCTACAGTCCAGACCTGGCTTTGTCTGTTTATTATTTGTTCCCAAATACAAAAAACAAAAGCTTCAAAAGAAGAAATTTACAGAGAAATGTGCAATTTCAACATATTTTGAGGGCTAAAACAAAACATTGTTTTGAGGATGTAAATAAACATATTGAAAGATCTGAAAAAACTGTATTAGGATAAAGGGTGAATATATTGAAAAAGAAAAAAAATAGGGTTTTTTAAACCCTTATTTCCTTTCATTCCATAAATGTCTTGACCACCCCTCATCTTTGTATTTCGAAATCCAGAAAGAAGCCTCTAAATTTTTTATAACTAAAATATGAGAGTATTTAAAATTTGTTAAACCTGAGGCTAAAAATGGTAGTTAAGCCCAGTCCTTAAGAGCAGTCTTTGGAATGCTGGATGGCTCAGCAGGTTGAGCACTCACCTTACAGCCCAGGGTCTGAGGATCAAGTCCTGGCACTGGCCCATGGAGACCCATATGCTGAACTGGGGTGTACTTCCCATGTGGGAGGCCCCTGGTTCAGCCTCCAGCTTACAGGGTCATTACTTTTCATGTGGGAGGCCCCCAGCCCATTTCCCACCCTGCACAGTCCTGCGCCCACCTGTGTGAAATAAAACTATGTCAAAAACTAATGTGCAACTATGGAGACAGTTCTGGGTCCTTCCTCTCTCTCTCTCTTTCTTTCTCTGTGTGTGTGTGTCTCTCTCTCTCTGTCTGTCTCTCTCTGTCTCTCTCTGTGTTTGTCAAAACAATAAAATAAATCTTAAAGAAAAAAAGAAGCAGTCTTTGAAACACGCCAGTCCTGGGTTTGGATTTGAATTCCAGCTCTGACATTTACTGGCTATGTAACCTTGGAGGTATGACCTGTAGCTAGCTATCTTACAGCTTTCCAAGCCTTATTTTCCTTATGGTTAAAATGTTCATAAATGATACTTAATTCATTGAATTGTTATAAGAATTAAATGGGTTAGTATACAAAAAACATAAAACCTCATATATATGACGTTCTCAGTATATGTTAATCACTTTATTGCTATTGTTTTAATAGATATTGTTATTGCCATAATAATCCTAGGTAGGTGGGCTTAGAAATTAAATGTAGTCAAGAGGATAGCCAGTGCACTCTTGAATTGATGATGCAGAGGTGAGAGTTTGGACTTCTATAGACAGAGGGGGCACTAAGGCCATTTGGAGCAATATAGGAGCCTTCTAAATATTTTCACTTATATTTACTCCAACAAAGAGCCTCAGTCTTTATAAAGCATGTTCTCATTTCTGCTTTCTTAAATGGAGGTGGTCTGAGCTAAGTCAAGATAAAAGGTTAACTAATTGGTCAATCCCTCTTTTTGTATTCTATTTCTAAAGTAATGACTGAGATGACCAGGAAAAAAGTAACATACTTACCTTGAGTGGCCCAAAATAAGCAGAGAAAGAGCTGGAGAAGAATTTTTGGTCCTGTTCCATCAAGTGATCGTATGAGGTCTGGAAATTAAGTTCATGAACTTATCCTAGCAAACGTGCTACATACCTCATTGCTTAATGCCACTACAGTCACCTTCTAAGTACTCCCTTTGGGAAGCTATGCACTGATGCCAACGTCTAGTCCACCCTTCAAAGCCTTCATCTTATTACCCTTGAAGTTCTGAATGTCATCAAAACATCTCTCTTTCAATATTTCCTTTATCTTTGGGTAAAGGAAAAAGTCACTGGGGGCCAGATCAGGTGAATGAATAGGGAAGATGTTTCAGTATAGTATTTGTTGACTGGCTAAAAATTCACTAACCACTGTGTCCTGTGAGCTTGTGATGCAAGAGTCATGAGTTGTCGGCAAAAAGTTTATGCCATTTTCATCTTTTTCAAGCAGCCTTTTCAGCACTTCCAAATAGTCAACTTGGTTGACTGGTTGTCCACTTGGTATAAATTCATAATGAACAATCCCTCTAATACCAAAAAAACATTAACAAAATTGTTTTGACTCTTGATTTGGAATGATAGGACATTTTTGGTTATGGAGAGTTCTCTGACTTCCATTGTGCACTTTGACACTTTGTTTCAGGATCCTGGTGGTGAACCCACATTTCATCATCAATGTGGCCCAAAACATAGAACTTTTACCTCTCTAAAAGGCCTTGGGAAACTTCAATTCTCCTTTGCTTTCACTCATCGGTGAGCTCTTTCGGGACCAATTTTTTTGCACACCATTCTCATGCCAAGATTTTCAGTTGAGATATTTTTCTGATTCTCTATTGATGTTTACTTGGTCTGCTATGCTTCTCACAATCAGCTGATGATTTTCATGCACAGTTAGCAAATTTTGCAATGTTTTTGTCAGTTCTGCTCATTACTGGCTGACCAGACCTCTCTTCGTCGTTGATGCTTTCTCTCCCCTCATAAAAATGTTGAATCCATTTGTACACTGCCATTTTCTTCATGGCACTATTCCCATACACTTGGACTAACATGTCCCTGATTTTACTTTCAATCTTGCCAAGTTTAACAAGAAATTTAATGTTTGTTCAGTGCTCTAATTGAAGCTCCAACATCCTTGTGATGGCACACAAAAACGTGCAACAACAATCATGAATGAGACTCAGCAAGACACCACCCCATGATGACATGAACAAAGCCGTGAGACACTGATCTACCAAGATTATGAAACTTTATCAAGTTGTTTGTACAGTGCTGCCAATGTAAGTGCACGGTGGCAAGTTCGCAAACTTAATTGTCAGACCTCATAGATTTTAGAATTTTCTAAACACAAAGAAATAAAAATATGGATAACCTAAAATAAATTAAGGCTTTATAATAATGTAGAAAATAAGAATAAAAAACAGAGCATATATGACTTTAGAAAAAACACAATAATGTTGTATTTTTAACTGCTTAGTTATAAATTGGGTCTCAAAGTCCACACAAGTGAAGGAATTACATTTAAAGGTAATGATAAAGCAAAGAACAGAAAAGGCTTGTCAAAGCTGGAGCGAGGAGGCAAGAGAGAACTTTACGGCAGCAATGGGAATAAAGACAATTGACTTCAAATAATTGCTTCCACTTATGATCAAAGATATTGTTTCAAAAATAATTTTTTTCTTATAGAGCATACTTTTTTATCTGAGTTAAGTACAGGCTTTGGTGAACACAAGACCACACAAATGGATAATTTGCAATGATACTTTCCCACAAGGCTCCTAGAGAATTGTTTTCTGATAGTTAGAATGCTTCTTTTCTCTTAGAGCCTTTTATATTAAATTAAATTGAGAACAAATTGCACATTACCTCTTCATGGCATTACTGCAATTAAGGCAGCAGGAAACTCTATAATATGATTCTTATTCAAGAAAGCTAAATAGCCCTCATTTCAAGAATCATATCAATTTCTGTACCGTTTGTAAAATTGATTCTGACCTTATCAACCTCAATCATCTTCTTCAGATTTGGATCCGTAACTTTGATTCTTAATGCTGTTGAATAGTTTAAACTGGAGTTTCATAAGCCCTGACATTTGTTTTCCTGTGCTTTTATAACAAGAGAAGTATATATATTATACAAGCGTGTATTGAACCATATGTTAATACCTAGTAGGGCCTTATTTTATATGATTTGTATTTAATGTACCGTTTGGCTGCATCTTATTATTCTACTCTGTTTTCTCTTTGAGTACTTTTTTATCTGTTGTTTTACATGTATTTTTGGAAGTCATTTTGATTTGGACCAACATAGAATCTACACAAATACAGTGATACCTTGAAATCCAAACACCCCAAAATTTGAACAACTTGGAATCTGAACCAAAAAATCAAGCAAATTTTGCCTTGGAATCCGAACACCAGCATGTTGTTCATGTAGAATATATCAACTGTACAGCCCGTAGCTTTATCCAAATGCCCACTCATCTTGGAACTCAAACAGTTCTGGGATGGATCAAGTTCAAATTCCAAGGCATCACTGTAATATAATAAAAATGTACCATCATTACAAAAACAAAATAAAAACAATTTACCTTGTTTTTCAAATATACACACAGACACACATCTTTGCTGCTTGTGAAATCATAATCCGTTGCTTTGAGGCCTAAAACATATAGACGGATCATATGTCCAAAAGAGTTTACAGGTGAAGATATTACCATATGTATGTTCATTATTACCTTTTGGTTGTTTGTTTAGATTACAGGCTGTTCTAAAACAAGGTAATACTCTACCTAATACTAACCCACAATCCTTAACTAAAATGTGTCCATTTGAAGATAAGTGTAATTCTCTAAAGATTCTATGTTTAGAAAATATCTCAGGGCTGTTATAAACCAATAGCAATAAAAAAAATACTTTAGAAGGATGTCTTACTTATCAAAAATTACCATCAAAATATATTCTGATTCTGGGGAATGCCGGGATAACTCAGCAGTTCAATCTTATCTCCCAACCACGAGGTCTGGGGTTCAGTTCCCGGCCCTGGCCCACGTAACCCTATATGCTGAACTGTGGCATGACTCGTAAGCCCTGGGATGACTATGTGACAAAGGTTCTTCCCTCCAGTGTGTGAGCCCTGTCTTTGGTTCCCACCCTGCGACACCATACAATTAATGACGTACAACTGTGGTGACTGCTCTGGTCCTCCCTCCATCTCTCTCTCTCTCACCGTCTCTCAAACACAATTAAATAAATCTTTAAATATATATATACTGGGGAAGCCAGGATGGCTGAGTGGGTTAAGTGTTCACTTTGCAGCGCCGGGGACCGAGGATCGAATCCCGGCCCCGGCCCATGCGGAACCATGTGCTGAACTGGGAGCTCCCCCAGTTCAGTTCTCTCTCTGTATCTCTCTCTCTCTCTCTCTCTCTCTCTCTCCTCTCTCAAAAATAAATAAATAAATAAACAAACAACAACAACAAAAAAAAAAAATATATATATATATAACCTTTTTTTTTTCTGATTCTGACCAAGCCTTTTTTCTCTCTCTCTACCACTTTGTTCTAGTACAATATCAACTATAGCCTAGAATTGGGCTATAGCTTTCTAGATAATGTTCTGCTTCCATTCCTTCCATCCCTTGTCTATTCTTCTGATATTTTAAAATCAGTAAATAAGAGTGCTTCACATGTATTCTCTGCCCATTATTTAAAGCCATCCAGTAAGTTTTCTTCATACTTATAGTACAGGCATAAATTCTCATTGTCATGGATAAAATTTAAAAAAAAATTAATAAACAATGCAATAGCACTGACCACCCATCCCCTTACCAATGAATCAATCCTGAGGGAAACATCAGGGTATCAGCCAAAACAAGGAGATATTATAATAAGGGGCTCTGAATTGCTCAATGGTGGCAAAGTGTTTCCATATTTAAATAATGAGTTTGTTTATACAATGTAAACAGGCTGAACCATGTCTTACTAATTCTTGTGTTTTCTGACCCCAGATTTTCTCCTCAGCCTCATATTCAACCCCTTTTCTTTCTCTTCCTACGCTTAGGCTACACTGATCTTCTCAGTAGACATGTAAACTATACATCAGTTCAGGGCCTTTGCACTTGTGGTTTACTCTACTGGAAAGCCTACATCATACACTGCCTCATTTAATAAGTTTCATGCTCAAAGTTCACCTCCTCAGAGAGAACTCACTTGACAGCCCTGTCTATGGGACGAGATATCTCCTCCATTCTCTAGGCCCTTACCTGCTTTAATTTTCTCCATAGCCCATACCATTTCCCAATGTTATTTAATGCCCCTCTTTGTTTTTTGTGCCTCTCTCTTATAAAGTCACGGAGTTGGTGTGTCTGGCTTACCAAGGAATCGCTCGCACCTATAGTAGTTCGTTCTGTATACTTCAAGAATGATCTGATGAGTAACATGTTACACTGGCAATAGACAGGTACACAAGGCTTTATCCATGCAGGAGAGTGTGATTTCTTAGAGACAAAGTTTCATGCACAGCCTAACAAAAAGTTTAGAACCACAAAGATTAGTTAGAAAATCAGTAACCAAGATTCAAAGCCAAGGCTGTTATGAAGATGCTGGTTCCACAAACATACTACATTAAAAAACATTAATAGAAAACATTTGAAAACTTCTAAGCGCTCTTGTGAAATAACCTTCTAAAAATGTGTGCTGAACATGAATGCATAAAAGATATTTATAACGAATGTTAAATATGTGTTTTATAGAGTTGCAAAATAATAGATTTAGGACACAATTTCCTAACATATGTCCAACATAGACATTTTAGTATCTGCTTTCTAAAAATTTCTTATGCTGTTATTAATTTTAGAAAAGGGCAAAAACAGAACTCAATATATTAAGCAGGAGACATTTAAGCCTAATTTGGTATAATCTTATAAATTTCCTAAACAATTTTCCCAGCCTGCTAATATATACTCCCACTTCCCCAAGAAAACATTATCCAATTTTTAAAAGAATTGACCCATCTACAACTGATTAAGCCTGAATCAATATTAAAAATTAACATGTTCCCAGTTTAAATACACCTTGTAGAAATCTGCTTTAAAAAAATGATATAGCAAATTAAATAAACATTACCAGTTATCAAAATATAAAAATTCAGTATTTTCAGGTCTTAGCTATTGTGACTCTATGTGCTTAAATCTAATAATTTAAGAAAATCATTAAGATTAAGAAGTTTGATTACTTAATACTATTGGTCTTTCTGGTATCACTACTAAATTTATGATCAATTTACCTGAAGGCATCTACAATTTCTTAAAAACAAGTTACTAAAGTATTAAGCAGTATGGCTTTCCCTATTACAGTTTCAAAATAATGTCAAATTTCATGCTTTTAATGCCATGATTATTTGAGGAACTATAACAGAAAAAAATGTAATATGGACAGAGAAAATTACTAAAATTGATGGGAAAGTGAGCATTTCCCTATTTCAGGCACATATTTTAATCAAAATTTGGGCAGAAACAAAGAAAAAAAGTGTATATAATTCAGTTCAGACCACAAAGCAGGATAATGTGCTGTTCTCAGTTGGGGACATAGTGGTCAAGGAAGATTATCCACTGAGTCCTCATGCTGAGGGAAAAATGGAGCAAAAAAGACTATCAGAGGACTAGGTCCCTCCCAAAGAATGCCAGTAGGGAGAGGTCAGGAGGACTCAGGGGGTAAGTGGTTGTTTTGCATCCCTGGGGTCTGAGGATCGAATCCTGGCCCTGGCCTGTGTGGACCCATATGCTGAACTGTACTTGCCGGGGCGAGCGCCCCATGTGGGAGTCACCCGACCCAGTTCCTGCCCTGCACGGCCCCTGCCCACCTGTGTGGAATGAAACCACATTGAAAACTGATAACGTACAACTATGGAGACTGCTCTGGGCCCTCCTTCTTATCTCTGTCTCTTTCTGTGTTAAAAACAATAAAATAAATTGTAAAAAGAAAAAGAAAAAAAAGAATGTCAGGAGATTTTCCATATCCAATAAGAGACATCCACGATCACCTGGTATTTGGAAAAACATGTCTCAGAGACAAAAGAAGGAATTTACCCTTAACTAACTCATTTTTAAAAAACACATAAACATTTATGAAAAGTAAAAATGAAATGACTAGACAGATATACACCAAAATCATTAAGAGGTTACTTCTGATTAATCTGTGTATATGTACTTCTTTGGACTTTTCTAATATTTTCTAAATAATATATCTTAAAATGAATGTGATTTCAAACAAATGTTGTGGTTGAAGGTTCACAATACTACGGCAGTCACATGCTTCTAAAAATATATAAATAAATAAATAAATAAACAAAAATTTTTTTTCCTGATTCTTTCATTCTCCTCTGATTGCCAACTTTGGAAACTTGAGAAAAAGCTATTTTGATTATTTAATGTAAATTCTTGAATATAAATAGACCCTCTTTCTAAAAGCTCCCTTTACTTTTGCCCTTATGGCCCTCTGGTTTGTTTCCTATAAATCTTTTGAATCATATTGTTTTACTTAGTGCCGCACATTGTACGCATTCCTGGAAATAACTGATGTTATTTGTCTCATAAAACGCTGTGCTTTCCCTCATGCAGGTGGCACCGTGTGTGTGCCAGGGGTCCCTGGGTGGCCACCTTGCCTATTTAAATGTAGGTGGTGTATGTATGCATGAGACTAGAACTATAGGCACTGTTAGAACAACTCACACTAATGCACTAATGTCTAGACACCAAGTGAAGGTATTTTTCATTGTTTTGAGATTGAAGTAAGCATTACCGTGGGAAAAATGTCATAATTGGGGAGGGAGGCAAACTTACAAACAAATTAGAGATCCATTCAGAAGGTTGGTATGTTCACAGCCGGAGCTGCAAAGCACAGATTGAGAAATTAGAAGACCTGGGGTTAGTAGTGTTCTCCTATTGCATCTTTCCTTCATGTCCTATAACGTGTAAGTTAAATAAGTTGCCTTTACTTCAGTAAGTCAAAGCTCTATAGCATTTTAATTGTTTTTAAAGATTTCTTTTATTCTTTGAGAGAAGGTGAGAGAGAGAGAGAGAGAGAGAGAGAGAAGGGTGAGGGCCCAGAGCAGTCTCCATAGTTGTATATCATTAGTTGCCAGATTGTTTCACTCCACTCCGGTGGATGTGGAGCTTTGTGGGGCAGGTACATAACTGGGGTCTCCCACATGGGAGGCGAGAACCTTTGCCACCATCCTGGCAGTTACCAGTTGCACACAGTTCAGCATGTGGGTTTGCAAGTTCCGAGGCCAGGATTTGATCACCGGATCTCACAGTTGTAAGGCAAGCCCTCAACTTGTTGAGCTATCCTGGCATTCCCATATTTTAATTTTCTAATCACCAAACCGCTGTTGCCATCAGCTTGCTCAGTTGTGTTGCCTGTCCTGTCCTTGTCCTTATAACTTCCTGGGAAAATTTGATGCTATCTGAGATAAATGTGAGATCTCTACTTGAATGTATCAAGAAGTTACATTACTCCCTCCAACTTCTTTTGGATCTTTTTCTTAGCTTCACTAAATCCCTGTTCACTAGCCTCCTCCCTGACTTACTGTATATCAGCTTATTCAGTGTAGTGGTCAGCATTTTTGTTGCCGGTAATTAAAAAACCAAAAGAATATACAGAGAGCTGAGATTTCATTTATTTTCATAATAACATCCTTTTAATGGTGTAGGAAAAAAGCATGGAGACACATTGAAGGAATGAGAAATATGTGTATATTTATACATTGTGTGTTGGTAATTAAATCCCAAATACAATTTGTCATAAGTTAATGACAAATTAGATAAAGATGACATTAAAATAAAGGTGGTTACTTTAAATACATTGCTAAGTAAGAAGAATTATTCTTTTGCTATAATACCTATTTTTCTGTAGATATGTAGGTTTGATCCAATTTTGCAGCTTTCTTGAACACTTGTGAACTATTGACGCTAATGGTTAGACAACTGATGCTAGCTTTTTCCTCAGAAAGGTTACTAATTGATTAGATTTTTACATTGTTTATATTTCCTTTCCTTACAAATTTTTCTGCATTGTTTCTAGAAGATTTCTTTTTTCTAAAATGTAAAGCCTAAAAGTGACAAGGTGTGATTTCTTGGTGTGATAAAATTTGCACTTTCTTATCGCATTTCCACTATCTAGTCAAGGGGTATGTGCTTATGAAAAATAAAAAGAAAAGAAAAGGATGTTTCTTAACCATGAAGCTAAGTGGCTAAATATACTAGCACAGAATTATGAAAAATATGAATTGCAAATCATTTAACCTCAAAGGGAATTGTACCACCACCACCACCAAAGAAAAAAAAAATTAAGACAAGGAGTTGAAATTGAGCCTCGTGCTCTGAAATGTGACCCTTGTACACCATCTGCCCCCACCCCCTCACCTATTTCCATTTCAACATCTAGCATAGTTCCCTGCAGGCAGTATGAAACTTGGCTGTAAGTAGTTGCTAAAACTAATATGTAATGGCAGCAAAAAGTCATTAGCTGGTACAAATTTGGCTGGGATTCAGCAATGTTGGTTATAATCCACATCTTGGTTACAACTTGGATTCTATTAAGAATGAGAGGAGCCAACAATCATCAACTGGAGTGGCTAGATCCATAAGGAAAAGGCAAGTAGATGAGGTTGATACAAAGTATCCTTCTTACTCTAACCCTGTATCCATTGTTCAATCTTGGATTGCTCAAGGCTACAGGCAGGCAGTAGGCAGAGTTTAGTAAGGAGCCCACTTCCAATTTGTAATGTCATATTTGTATAGCAAAATA